>JBBPQL010001121.1:0-12532 GCA_038092515.1 Boletus subparvulus | reverse complement strand
AGTGGGTCCGTGCACTGGTTGAAGACATGTATTGTGAGTTGCGAAATGCCAATGTACACTTTTTTTTTGCTAATGGCCTTTCAGTGTGCAAGCTACTCTATTTGCCTCCCTACTCACCGGACTACAATCCGATTGAACAAGCTTTTTCCGCCATCAAGGCTCACTTGCAGCGCTGTGGCGGAGACCCCCCAATGATGTTGATTGTTCGTGCATGTCAGAGCATTACTCGTGAGAAAGCAGCAGGATATTCCAAAGCATCTGGGTACATCATATAGAGTCGGAAAACACTGTCTATTGCTAGTACTGGAAAGGATTCATTCTTCGTCCTCAGCATCCTCATTGACCGTATAACCCTGTGGAACAGGAAGCCACAAGTTCTGAGTGTCGCATTTGTAAAACAGTTGATAGTCCTGCACCAGGCTGAATTGAGAGTTGCCTGCATCGTCAGGTTGCATTGGCAGTCCACTGAAATGACATCCACCACCGTCATGGTAACGTTTCTTGTATGCTACCTTTCTGGGCGGACGTGCACCAGATGACTCCGACGATGCCTCGGTGTTGCTTCGCTTGCGCTTTGAATCAGAACTGTTCCACCACACTGTACTCCCTCACTTGAGACGAATGATGTCACCAGTAGGGATGCCCATTGAAGAGAGCATCTGATCATCGACCACATTGAGTATGTCAGGGCCGATTCCTTGAATCTCTAGCTCTCTCTCATATGTGGTGGCATCACAAACGCCAAGGTGAGTCTCTGCATAACGGAGAAAGTGAGTGAGCTGTCTCAGTGACAGCACAGGTGGAGAGGATAGCTCCTTGACAGTGGTGCGCGTAGGAGTTTCCGGGTGGACCAGGGGCTCAGCAGGGACTGAAGTGTGGTTATGATTGGCTGGCATATTGGTAGATGTCAGGTTCGCGAGTGTCTGAAGGAGAAGAACAGATGTAAGGGAGTTGACATCGACATTTGGTGTTGTTGGTGTCGCCAGCGTTGGTCCTTGAGCTTGGCTGCCACGTGGCAGATTTTTGGCTATGTTGAAAGACTCAATGTTTGGTGGAACAGTGAGCGTAGCTTGCCCTTCATCCTATGAGAGTGGTCAGTCGTTTTGTGACTCAGATAAGAAAGGGTTGAGACGAACCAGTGCATGACACCAGTCCATTACCATGGCTGGTGTGAGGGGGAGCGGTCCTCTGGGCCCAACATAGGTCATTCCATCGTTATCCTCATTCCTGTAGAGCTTCTTGAGCTTGACCTGCCAGCGCATAAGACGGGTGCCAAGTTCTTTGTTAGATACACCCCGGGCCTTCTGCACTTACACATGAGCTACGAGGAACAAATGACAATAGTTACATACCTGACCATCATCATCTTCAGATGATTCGTTACTACCGCCATCAGAGTCATCCGCCGAGGGAATTTTCTCTACATGCTTCATGTCAACATAGATCTTTGTTGTCCCTGGATTCCCGGCATGTATTTTCTTTACCATCTCCGCATAATCAGCCTTGTTGTCAACATCTATAGCATCATTGACACATTGGCTAAAGTATGTCGTGACCAGGTCGAAATCAGCAAAAGTGGGGGGAAAATAGCATACTGACCTTTTGGCTTTCGGAGGCACGAACTTGAAAGGGAAATGTTTCTTCTCAGAGACTTTGAAGTGGCCCTGGCCATGCTTCTCGAGAATGCTCTGTAAAAAATCAATATAGTTGTTCTCATCAATACGAAAGACAAGCTCCTTCGTCTTGGTGGATTTCTCCTTCTTCACAGTCTTACTCTTGTTTTTTTTGAAACGTAGACAGTGAGAACAACTGCAAATGAGTGGGCCTTCTCTGACGGACGAGTAGGAGACGGCGAGGACATGGTGAACCGTGGCAGGGCAAAAAACACATTGCAGCATGCTCACTCAAGCTTGGAGTCTGAAAAGGACTCTCAGGGTCCTTGTTCGGCTACTAGGCAAACATCAAAATCGAAATGATTATCCACAGAATAATGAAAAGCGCTGTAATGTGTTTTATGGACGTTCCAACACCATGCCAGAAACTCGCCATTCGACGACTATGTCCCTTAAGAGACCCCATCTTCCCGATGCTCATGGACTGTACAGAGAAATTCCCGGAACTGGAGGAGCTGGAAGTTACAATGGAGGATGAGAAAGGTGATCAAGCAATATACACGGTACTGGACGACCAGCACATCTGCTCTTCCAAAAGCGTGTTTTTCCGTTGTTTGAAACCGAAGGAAAACCCTGATCCTATCATGAGTCACTATAAAATAGGTGACAATGCTAACTTATCTAATGATACATGATCTAGGCATATTGTGTGCCTTGGATGCAATCATTCCCGCAGGCATGCAGGCTCTGGCTACATACATGTAGTTCATTGTCCAATGGCGAGCTCACAGACCTGTTTCACATCTTTTTGCCATTGGGACAGGACATGCACATAGATGTTTCAAGGTGGTCCATGTAGTTGATGTGATGAGCATGTACTTGTATCGTATACATATGCTGTACTACCTAGCTTGCCTGCAGTATACCACCTTATACCCTGGCTTTCGGGAAGAGGGGAACAGCAGGAGTAATGAGAGACACTATGCATGGTAATTGTCCATGGTAAACCACGGACAGTGAGTGACTTTGCAGTGAGTGTGGATGAAGATTGTTGTCATATACCACAGGCAGGAGAAGATAGTCCCTGGTGTGGGAGATGGAGGTATGTATGTACAATCGCCAGCAAGTCAGAGCGGGCAACTAGGGACGAGTCTTAGGGCAGGTTGCAAGGAGCACGCCGGTGGAATCAACAGGAGCAAAAGGGGAAACCCATGGATAACAGGCAGAATCAATTCATCCGCTGAAACCACACCAAGACTGCCTATTAGGTTGGTTGTTGAACAGGAGAGCCAGAGTACCAAAAAGAGTGACAGTGATCACCAAATTGATGTGTTCAAATCGAAATGGACAGAGTAACACATTCAACAGGATGATGATGTCCCTGGCTATGCTGAACTGAGTCGATCGCTGACGCCGAAGAACCAGGACCATCAAAGGTTAGAGAACACCAGGGAAGCAGGTAATGGGGGAACAACCTTGGGCAGTGAAAAGATACTTTGCAGTGTTCAACACTGGTAGATGGGAAGAGTGATGATCATCATCATCGGCAAAGGGACCACCAAGATGCTTCCACGGGGAAGTCAGGGAGGCAGTGAGGAGGGGAAAGTGTCCACGGTAAACTGTGGACGGTGGAGAACTTGATGATCAGGAGTAACTGCACTAGTTGGGTGGTAATGAATGAACAGCTCTACAACGACGTCTGGAGTACATACCATGGGTAGTGAGGAGGGGAAAGTGTCCGCGGTAAACCATGGACGGTTTGAAGACTTAGAAGTAAGTGGAAGGGTGATGAATATGGTCGCTGATAGAGAAAATCTGGACGACCAATGCAGGAAGTGAGAAGGGAAAGTGTCTGCAGTAAACTGTGGACAGTTAAGAAAAGACACTCCTGAGTGTTCAACACCAAGGAGTGATGATGAGAGTAGCTGCACTAATAGTTGGGTGGCGACGAATGAATGTCCCAATGTTTGCATGTTTTTCACTAAAGTCAATAGCCCCTAACCACATCTAATCTGGGCCCTGACATATGAGTTTACGAGATGAAGTGCTTACTCCTGGCTTTCTATAGGTGCAAGGATCAATGGATTTGGTTAGGATTTGATGAAATGGCAGCCATAGCAAAATGGCAACTCATTGGGACAGTTTTTTGACTTTAACTTCACAACGACTCATCTAGAGTACACTGCCCAAGGTATACCACGGACAGTGAGGAGAAAGACACTCCCGAGTGTTCACCACCAGGGAGTGGATGATCGGTGACCGGTGACCGGCAGGAGCAGCTGTGATTATTAGTAAGCCACTGGATGTGGGACCAAACATTGAAACAACCTGGACCACATTTCATCCCTTCGCTCACTCCCTGGTGTTGAACACTGGGATGTGTCTTTCTCCTCACTGCCCGTGGTATACCTCAGGTAGTGTCCCTCAGACATCAGTGGTGCTGAACACCGTAAGTCTCTTTCAGCGGCATCCAATGGATAATTAAACCTCCAGCAATAGCCAAGATTGAGTGGGCAGCAATAGTCAGAGATTTAAGGTGTCTCCTTCGTTTTCCTGCAGATATTCATTGGTATTTACATAGTGGTCTCCCTAGCCGTTCAATCTTGTCTGTTGTTGTTGTTGTTGTCATAGCTCATCGGTGTTTACACTGACAAGCTTTCTTGCTACCTCACTACCCTGTTACCCTCTCCAGGCCCCTCCTCATCTTGAGTGCTTGCTCCTGCCCAACTCATTGGTGTTTACATCAAGGAGTTTCCACAGGTCCTCATTGTTGTTTACACTGACAAGCTCGCTGCTCCCTCGCCCTCATCCATCAATCCCTTGTCATTTTCCCTACCACCTCATCCTTCCAATCCCTTGTTGATTCCATCGGTGATCTCTTCGTAATTTCCTTCTCTGTTACGTTTCCCACTGGATTGTCCCTGGTTGTTTACTTCGAGCCCTTGCCGCTTACTGATTGTCACCTCCACAATCCATGCCTCCTCACCATCTCAGGCCAACCAATCCTTCTGTACGTCTGGCCGATGGCAGGACTTTCACATCCTCAGATCCTGGCCATCCACTTGCACAACCAAATTGTGGCAGAGTGTCTGCAAGGCCTGACTGTGGAAGGACCTCTGGGGGACCCAACCGTGACTCCATCCCTTCCATCCATGCCTCCCCCATTGCTACATGGGGCACCGTGCCTACCACATGGGGGGACAATACATCATGGGATTTAAATGGTACATGGGATGCATCTGGGATAGCACCGACAAAAGTGGATGGGATCTCTCGAGTGTTGTCAATCATGAGCCACCAACCAATCAGAACCCTGTATCACAAACTTCATTGGTGACTAACCAAGGTGATCAGTCAGCAAATATGCCATACCCTTACTGATTTCCCTCCTCTTCCAATCTTTTATTTTTGATTCCTACCATAGTGCTAAGTGATCGACCTCCTGTTGAGCTTGGGAGCTGTCAGCATGTGGGTGAGTTGATGCAGGCATATTTTGAACACCTGCAACTTCAAAAAAGTCATGCAATTGCAGGAGAAACATCTCGTGACCATCAGAGCCAGTTATCGAGAGAGACTGAAATGAGGGATTTTCCAATACCTGGCTGCCAGGGTCCTGTAGTGTTTCTTTGGATTGATCACAATGGTTTCCACATGTGGACGCACTGCGATCATCAAGTCATCAAGGAAAGATGGAAAACATACTGTGACACAATGCATTGCTACAATAGTATACACAATAAGTGGGATTTATGCACAGAATGTTCTCCAGAGAATGACGAGTCTACACTTGCCTCACTACCACGCTTTTCTGATGCTCATCAATTGCTTCCCCCTCCTACATCACCACCCCTGCCACTTCAGGAATTACAGTCAGACGACAGATTGCCAGATTATGTCTTTGACTCTCTCATTTTCTCTATCTACTATTGCTATGGATTCCTTGACAGCACTCCGGAGATCCATCCTGGCCTTGACATTGCTGGATGGGGTCTTGGGGATGTCTGCAAGTACATCCTCGATGGCCAGTCATCTCTTGTAGAACTGGATGGCTGAACCTCTGCATTTGTCAGCACATTCTTTCATGCCCTTGCATCTGGTACCAAACTTCGTGCTTCAAATTCAGATCTTTTCAATGATTCCTCGAACCCCATCTCTTTACCTGCTGCTCCTGTTGTTCTTCCCATGATGTTGGATAACGAACAATTTTTCCAATTTCGCTTCTTATGAGATCATCTGTCTAATTGTACCTCCGCGATCCTGCCAGCGTTCTACAAATTTTTAACAATGATGGTATGATGAACTATCCAATCTTCTGGTGCAACTTCTTCAGTGTGGAATTGTGGTAAATACATACATTTCCACCAATCCATCGAATCCAGTCGAACCTTCCTCACTTCATTCTCGAATTCCTGTCGAGCTTGACTGGTGTTCCATGAAATATGAAGCTTACGAAGAGGCTTGTACCACAATACTTGGTCACCCATATGCTCGTGCAGCACTATTGAAAGGTGGGATTCTTGCCCATCTTGCAAGGGAGAGCCTTGACGTGATGTCAGCAGTGCAGGGACCATCGGTTGATGTTTCCTCTCTTGGAACATCATGCTGCAGCTCGGATGGACAGTTACACTGGGATGATGATCTTAGCACATCTGAGATTGATCTCTTATATGGAGTTTACAAATTGCCAACTGGCCAGGGTGTACAAACCACTGATATGTCTTGGTGGCCAAAACAATCGACGTGGGTTGGGTCCAACATTGATGTTGGCTATTGGTCTCCCGACAACAAGGTGTGGTTCAGAGCCCATCTTGCCAAAATCCGGGCTGGTGAAGTACAGCCTCAGAGTGCTAGACATTGGGCCAATGTGTTGAAGAAGTACAGATATACCTCAAGGATCATTCAGAACTATCGGTCTGCTGCTGCAACCCTCTTGTTGTCCGAGTCTTTACCTACAAATTAGTCACCTGTGTATCATCATCTTATGACAATTAATGTGTGCTGATTGGTCGGGCAAGCATATAATCATAAGTTAAACATTAATTCATCAACAATTGAGTGAGGCTGCCGACTCAGTGTGCAACCATCAGCTTATCATATGAGCCCATGGCAGTGACTATTGTGCATTCATATAGATTTTATATAGTATGAATATTGTGTCGGCATATAAAATCATTGGAAATGGTGAAAACACAATTAGGAGAATTGCATCTGCGAAGACCACTCTGATAACCATGATGGCAAATGCACCTGTGATACGCTTAGTGTGGTGCATCAAAGGTTGGCACAAAGTGCCCATAAATGGCACAAGAAAAAGCTAGAGAGGCTCTGGCTGTGGAGGTCCCCCAGCAGGAAAAACAAGACGGAAATCCAGAGTTGAGTTCAAGGTGAAGATCCAAGGTGAAAGAACCGATGCAACACAAACAGAGGAAGTGTGAGATAAGGGGGGAGGGAAGAAGATTGAGAAATGGGAGACAGAAGGAACACATTAAGTCACAATACCCTCACGAGAAGTGCCAGCCCATGGCTCAATTTCACATACACTGCCATTCCCTGGCCAGTTTTCAAAGAACCCTGCCAAATGGAGCCAGAGGTCATGGAGGCAGAGGAAGTCGAATGGTTTGTATGGACATTGCAATCTCCAATGGATGCCACAACGATTGTCAGGCATTTGAAGAACCTTTGGATTAGATTGCATCCAGACAAGTGGTGGGCAGATTTCCTGAAACTAAAGGATGCAGAAGAGTGGGAAGGGTGGGAAGGGGCACTGCTGCAGACACCGCAAAAAGAATGCATTTGGGTGATGATAGTAACATCACACGAAGTGAGGAGATGAGGGGAAGGGGGCGACACTCTTTAATGTTGATGACTTCTTCGACAACTGTGAGGTACAAAATGTGGCAAAGCCCAGGAAGCACTGTATACCACTTCAAGGGAGGAGAGGAAACTACTGGCTGCAGGGAAGAGCAGGTATCATAGACCACGACGACCACGATGACTGTTGGCACCTTTCCAGTGTGACTAGCAGTTCTGTGGTAGTACACAGCTTCTACTAGTAAAGCATGGTGGAAGGTGAATGGGCAATAGTGTACCAGGTCAAGGCATTCAAAAGGGGAGGGGCAGGACCAGATGATGATCACCCTCGGTGGGACATGAGGAACATGAAAACCTCTGCCTGGAACAACGCTGTCATAGGAATTTTGATGGAAAAACATTTGGCAAACCTCAAGGAACAATCACTGCAATTCCCGCCAAAGTCCAGGACATACTGGGAGAATGCAATCGGTGAGAAATTCACTCATATCAGTGTGGACCAAGGCCCAACCAAGAATGACAGACGCAGGAAAAATAGAGGATCCTGATGAGATTGAAGGGTGTAGAATCAATGACACTGAAAGAGGTTGAAGAGGATCAGGGAATGGGAATGGGAATGGCAAGTGCATGTAAGTCATCTGTTCTATCAATCACAGTGGCTGATATCTTGTGGGTAGAAATACAACCACCATCTCACGATCGCCAAGTCACTTGCAGAAGCAAAGCAGGTAACCAATGATGAAGACGCGAAGACCTGGGTGTGGCTGACCGACGTCTTGGAACAATTAGGAAGGGATGGGATGAGTTCTGATGAAAGTGCAGCAGACGATGACATCCACACGGTATATCGAACCAAGGTTATGCCGTGGAGAAGAGACATAGAGAGGGAGCTGGAGATCATCGACACCCAGCAATTCATAGATGCGGATATATACACGCCCAGAGGGTCAAAGCCAGTCAAAAGGATATGAGGAAGAGGTAATGCATTGAGTGCTCGTCACCTGATTGCAAAGTTGCTAAAGGTTTTCTACGACGAAAATTGGCTAGAGGGGCAACCCCAGAAGTTCCAAGACCAGATACCCACAGAAAACTTTCTATGGTACAACATCCTAGGTTGGCATTACACACGTAAATGAAAACATGTATAGACCCTGTTCTGGAGGACATTGACAATGCTGATGTGAAGGCGATGCATATCTGCAGGATGAAATCCTCATTGTTGGTGTGGAATACATTGCATATGATCTGATATGACACTGTCAGTAGGAAGCCACAGACAGTGAAGAGCAGAAACTCGCCAGCAGTTGAAACTGGGATGATTGTCACTGATAAAGCGAACACCAAAGGTGATTCCATGGGGGTGGTGAGGGGGAAAGACTGCCCTGAAGAGAGGAGTTCAACACCACAGTGGATGGATGATGATCGTCGTTGGCAGGGGGCCAACAAGACATCTCCACGGGAAGTGAGGGAAACAATATCCATGGTATACCATGGGCAGTGAGAAGGGGAAAGTGTCCACAGTAAATTAAAGACTTGGAAGTGAGTGGGGAAGGGCGATGAGGATGGTCGCCAGATAGAGACAACCAGGATGACCAACACAGAAAGCGAGAAGGGAAAGTAAACTGCAGACAGTTAAGAAAAGACGCTCCCAAGTGTTCAACATTGAGGAGCGATGATGGGAGCAGCTGCACTAGTTGAGCATCCACGAATGAACAACTCCATGACGATGTCTGAGAGACACTGCCCAAGGTATACCACAGGAAGTGAGGAAGGGAGAGTGTCTGCAGTAAACCACAGACAGTTAAGAAAAGACTCCTGAGTGTTCAACACTGAGGAGTGAGCATCAATGATCGATGTTGGACCGGCGGGAGTAGCTGCAGTTGGGTGGCAATTATTAGTAAGCCAGTGGATGCACAACCAAACAATGATGTCCAAAAACCACACCTCATCCCTTTGCTCATAATCACTCCCTGGTGTTGAACACAGGGGAGTGTCTTTCTCCTCGTTGTCCATGGTTTACTGTGGGCACTCTCCCTTCCTCACTGCCTGTGGTATACCACGGGCAGTGTCCCTCAGACTCATTGTCATGGAGTCGTCTTTGGTGGTCTCATCATTACCAGCGATCGCACCTGGATCCACCTCCACCATAAGTTTCTATTGTCCCTCAGTGGCCCATCATTAACCTCACAGCAATAGCCAAGATTGAGTGGGCAACAATTGTTGAACATTTATTTATAGAGTATCCACCTACCCCTTCCTCACCTTCAGATCTTTCCCCCCCAACTCATTGGTGTTTACACTGAGGAGTTTTCCCGGCCATTCAATCTTCTCTTTGTTGCTGTCATCATACCTCATCAGTGTTTACACTGACAAGTTTTCCCCCGCCCCACTCATTGGTGTTTACAGAGGAGCTTCCCTAGCCATTAAACTTGTCTGTTGTCATTGTCATAGTTCATTGGTGTCTACACTGACAAGCTTCCTCATTGCTCCCTCACCCTCATTCCACTAGTCCCTTGTTTTCTCCAATGTCTCCCTCAGCAGTGTTTACACTGACGAGCTTTGGTGCTGCTCCCCCGCCCTCCGTCCCACCAATCCCTTGCCATCTTCTCTGCCCCCTCTGTGGTGCAGTAAGCTTTCTCCCCTTTACCCCCAATCCGGACTAATGGGTGCTTCCCAATCTCTAGCAATGCATACCTTCATCTTGAATGGCCATGTCATCATCTCCCCCAATATGTCGGTACCACCTCCTGCCGTCTGTCTACCTGCCCTCAAGTCAGATGACGAGGGTGAAGCCTTGTCTTCTGGTCACAAATTCCATGTTATGTCTCCAGAGCTTCCCTTTTCCCTGTGCCATATCCCTCGCCATGGCCTGCTTTTCTCTCGCCTTGCCTTCAGCACGCAAAGTCTACCAATTGTTTGAATACATTCCCTCTATCAGCTGAGACCTGATCTCTTGGATAAGTGGATCGCCCTCGACAATTTCCTGACCAATGTCTTCCACATACTTGGTGTGTTTGCTCCTATGAATGTCGTCTTGACTCTGGTTCCAAGAGTGACCAATTACAGAAAGCCTCAGGAGACCAAGAAAGCCGCTCATGGTGCTACTTCTCATGCACTGCATCTCTTCCAACATCTTATCACTCTCACATTGAGGGCCATCGGCGGATATCTGGAAGGGATTGATGGACCTGAACTGCAATGGGTCAAGGTTCTGTTGGATAAAGAGTTCCCACCTGCGATGGTTGAGATGCTCAGAGATTCTCCAGTTGGAACATTCTCGCCAATGACTCTGAGGGTCGGTACCGCTGTGAATCCATTTGATGAGTACTGTGTCTTCCATGTGCAGTGAATGGTATAGGCCCATCTCCCCATCTACATCATCTGGGGCTGTTGTGACAAGCAAGGGAGGCAGGACTTCTGGAACATTCCAGCCACCCATCTTCTTGGCAAGTGGGTCAGGGAGAACTGCTACCCAAGCAACAAGGACATTGTACAAGCCATTGCTCTGGCTAACACTGCTCAACAGACTGGGTCTGTTTGGCCACCCATTCCTCAGCGCCCCCTGCCTAACCCTCCTCATGGATCCCACTAGAAAAAAAGGGAAGCTTGGCAGGACTTCTTTGCCTGCTGGGAAATTTTGAACAAGGAACAGGAGGCGCACGAGACTATGAATGAGACAGCAGCGCGCTCAGAATGCTCTCGACGTTCAGGTACTGGGGAGAAAAGGGGCAACAGTCTTTCAGTGGGAGCTAGTTGGGAACTTCTGACTTCATGTCAACATAGGTCACTCAACAGCAAGCCAAATTTGGGCATCATACCCAGGTGGTCAGAAGCACTATGATTCTTTCACAGATGAATGGGACATACATATGTACTGAATTCGACTATACCGCCCCTCTGGAAGACAACATTCTTGAGATTGACTTCGATGACGATGAAGGCAGTCAAGATGCACACAGGCAATCCTTCAATGCGCCAGAGCCCAATCCATCGGCCCACCAGACTACACATTTTTTTGCCAGTGATGTTCCTCAGTCAGAGTCCTTGGTGTTTCCCATTTTAGATGATATTCTGCACCAGCACTATGGATTCATATCCACCAAGTCTATATGCCTTGATCCCCCCTCCAGCATCCTCACTGAGCTTGTGATCAAAATCTCCAAAGGTCGAGCCTCCTCCACGATGTCAACCACCCTCCACAATATAGCCACGGCTTTTCTGGAACTACTCATCAGTGGCCAGCCCCTCAATCCTGATGTATGTGACATACTGGATGGTAGCCTAGAAGAGGAGTACAAATCTGGCCATGTAACCATTGAGCAATGGCAAGAAATTCGGATTGCATTGAATGGGGATTGCACCTCATGTATAGTCTACCTCATCCGTTTTCATCATCCAACATCTTGTCAGTTTGTGATCTCCCTCAATGATCCCATTGCGGTGTTGCAGATCATTCGAGCTCAGTTTGGTCCTGACCCCCAAGAAGTCTCTCTGCAACTTGCATTGAGAGGCATCCCCTTCAGCACCCGAACTGTCTCCGAAATCGTGCCAACATCCATGGCATCCTATCCTGAGTCTCTTATAAATCTCGGTTTCATTCCTTCCAACTACTGGCCTCTCCTGTCCGACTATCTCTCTTACCTTGACAAGAGGGACCGCTTACTGTGACGGAACTATGGCAGAGCCACCTTGATGAAGGGTGGCATCATCGCACGCCTAGCTCGTGATTCCCTTGGTGATCGTATGGATGTGCTCATACATGGTGGGCCATCCGAAGATGTTTTCAAGTATGGTACGGCCATCAAGATTGGGCAAGAATATCTTTGGGATGACAACCTGGACCCGAACAACGAACAGATCATATGTGGCGTGTACAAGGTCTCTACTGGTGAGTTAACTTCACCCACATCAACATCACACTGACTGTTCTTCAGGCCAACAAGACGTCTCTCGTAGATCTCTTGGTGAGCAGACGTCTGACATTTCATGGTGGCCGAAGCAGTCTACATGGGAAGCATGTGGATTGAACATTGGGTATTGGTCTGTAGACGATGAAACATGGTTTCAGAAGCACCTTGAAAACATCCGCAATTACCATGGTACAGAAT
>JBBPQL010001120.1:0-12535 GCA_038092515.1 Boletus subparvulus | reverse complement strand
GTTTATGAACACTCTGGTGCACCACTCCATGAGTATACCCATGATATTGCCTAACAGGTATTCTCATTTATCACTTGACAGGCACTACCAGTACAACCAAGGCCAATGATGAGCTGTGATTGGAGGATGCCAGCTGGCCAAAACAGAAATTGAGGGTTGATTTGTTGGCCAACTTTGATTTCAAACTGCTCAGGGCCAGTTTGAAACAATATCCAATTCACTGATCTGAGTGACCCACACCCATGGCCTATACCCACATGGGGTACACACCCCCAACCCATACCCACAACCCACCATGGGTATGTGATATCCATGCAGTTGCCTAATTGGATCCCGGAGAAGTGGAGCAGATCAGAGTAACTCAGAGATGTTGGTGATGTCAACAAGCTCAAGATAGACAACAACAACAATGAGGGTAATGCCAAAGTCCAAAGCCTAGATCAAATGAGGGGACAGAAAGAGTTTATCTAAGTTGATATTCAGACCGAAGTACATGAGGATAGTAAGTACAGATTATATACTACTGGAGTATACTGTGGAGTCCTGAAGCAGAGCAGTGCTCCAGAGGTACGAAGGTACTGAGCTGCAGAAACACTGGGTCAGAGTAATCTATGAGGCAAGAGGAACAGATGTAAGTACAGGTTTACAGGAATGGAATGGAGAGAGTCTAATGGGGATGTTACACAGGATACTAATGGAGACTACCTAGTTCAGAGGTTCAGAGCCTGAGGTTTGGAGGTGTGGAGGTGTGGAGGTGTCCTGGAGGACCGGAGTTGAACAAGGTGAAATCATGGATATGACAAACTCACCGCAAAGCAGAACTGGAGTGTGTCTCTTGCACTAAGATTCATCAAGGAGAAGTACGAGAGTGACCCTGCCTATCTTGGCAAGGTGCATGCCTTCTGTGACTACCTTCAGAAGGACCATGGCTGGGGCTATAAAGCTGTTCTGGAGGCTGCTGCTTGTTATCCTTAGGTTTGTGAACATGATCTGTTTCTCCTGGCCATCATACTAGTGTTTTCTCAGATCCTTCCCAATTACTGTACAATCACCAGCAGTGCATACAACACCATGGGGACCTTTTGTCTGCCTAGTCAATCACTCAGTGACAAATGGAAATCTACTACTGATCTTCTTTCTTCCTCAGCTTTGTCAACAGCAGGTGCTGCCCCATCTTTGATGTGTGGTCACTGCATGTCTCAATGACATGCTGTCTTGGTGTGACACCACGTTCGCCATACTTGCGCAAGAGGGCGACAGCCTGTGTCACCTCTGACATCCATGTCGAGCCCACACCCAGTGCCCTCTGAATCTCACTCTTCTAGGTCACCTTTGGGCGCTTTCGTTTGCCAAGTGGCTGGACGGGCAGTGAGGATGAGTGACAAGTTGACTCGAAGGCCACTCACGCACCTGCACTGGTGATGGCGTCTGGCTGTAGCACCCCGAGAACTGGACAGTGAATGACCATGATGTCACAACATCGGCATTTGTCTGCACGTGGTGCCGGCCTTGCTTGAAAGCAGCATACCTGTCCTGCAACTGGGCTGTCTCCATCAACCACTGGACGGTCGGAGAGAGTCGATCAGATTCGTTCGTGACAGCAGTGCACCATTCCAAGTCGGGGGGTTGGAGGAGCAGATGACTTGGAGGGGCTGGTGGTGGCAGATGAAAAGAAACAGTGAGCTGGAGTGAGTTGTCAGCGGGAACACACACAGTCGGTGTGTCAGTGGGGCCATCGATGATGTTCAGCCCAGCTGTGGCGGCCTTGAGACGTCGGCTGTACTTGGGCCTCATTGGGTCAGGATACAGGACTTCCATAGTGCCTGATTGAGGGGTCCTGTGAGCGACCGCATGGCACAGCATGGTTTGACAACAAAAAAAAACCCACCTGGAAGCAGGAGGACATGTGTGGCCAATCGCTCGATCAGCTGTTGCATGTCCATCCACCACTCGTAAGTGAGGGTGTTGGCAGGTCCAACTTGTGGGACCCTGACCAAGAATGCACTCCACTGGTCCTCCATGCCAGGGGACATGAACGTCACATAGATGTCCACCTTGATGTCCTCAGTGGCATTCGACTGCAACAAACAGGTGTGAGCGAGAGATTGATTGATTGATTTTTGAACGGGCAGCAAGCGAGAATTGGGGCGAATTGATGCCAGCAATGATGCCGACATGAAGGAAAGAAAGAAAACAGGAGAGGAGAGGAGAGGAGAAGAAATAAAGGGAACCGACCTCCTGGTTGTCCCTGTGCCTGCCGTCCACTGGGCTCAATCGCCTGCCCCAGTCTCCTCCAAGCGCTGCGTCACCTTCGCTTCACGGACATTTTCGTTTGCGAAAATACATACCATTGTCACCATCCTGCATGCCTCCAAGTCACACCTCCCACATCTCGTCCAAGTCGTCGTGGTCCTCGTCACTTCGAGCCTCGAGCCCATCGGGTGGTCCTGGAGTGCCAGGAACGGAGAGGGGTCTCATGACCTTCACCTCCCTCGTGAACCCGAACGTGCAATTGAGGAGCAAGCCGTGCATTCGGTCCATGGTCGTCTTCGTGGTGAACCGGCACTTGCTGTCATGGTAGGGCCACTTCTCGACCTGGCACTGGACCATCACAACAAGCTCCTCGCGGCACCTGCCTTCGCTGAGGACGAGAGTGACATGCGGACGGTGTCAGCTTCTGAGTCGGTCCAACATGGAGATTGAGTAGTAGTAAGTTAGTTTACTCACAGATCGTTCGCGTCGTATGGCACCTCCGTTGTCTCTATCACAACCGCCCGCTCGCGGCTGTCGATCCTCCTCGTTTCAAGCTCCATGTGGTGCAGAATGGTGAGTCCTTTGTTGTTGTTGTTGTTGTTGTTGTTGTTGAGCTGCTTGTGGTGCCAGCGTCCAAGTCCAAGTCGATTGACAATCCAGGGAGCACGGGAGGGGAGGGGAGGGGAACGAAAGGGGCACCGGGGCCCCGCCCCTTTCGCGGCTCGCTCTTCGTGGTCATTCCATCCGTTGCGTTGCGTCCAATGGTGAGTATATCGGGGACGTGGTGTATTTCCGCGGCCGGGGTCACCACCCCCCACTGCCACTTTGTCGTGGGAAAGGTCACCACGGCATCACCTGGTGGCCACTGGGGGCCGGGTACACAGCTGCAGAACAAACATGAACACACTTTCACAACTTTGCAAAGTTGTGCAATCCATACTGACTCTTAGTAAATGGTTTGGAAACCTGGGCTGAATTCCCTGAGTGCAACATGATGTGATGACTGAGTTACATAATTCATTTTCATTTTCGGGTCAGACGTAGTACACATATTAAAACACTGCCTTGAGTTTTCCAAGGAGTTGGGGACTTGGCGCATGTGTATGGAGCTGCAAGTATGGAGCTGCAAGTGCCAATAAATTCCCACAACTTTTTTTAACTGTGCGACTTTTTCACACAACGGCTGGATCAATATTGAGCACTGACCTAAATGTCGAGCTAAACGTGGGGGCCACACTTGAAATTCAGATTCAACTTTGAGCAGCAATAGAACTTGATGTTTTGTTGAAGGGCTACAGGGTGGTGAAAACTTTAAGTTTGTACACCCATTTTGTCCTGATCTAAACATTAAGTTTAAGCAGCAAATAAATAATGGTTGAAACTCCAAATGTAGCTTATGCTTGTGTCACTAAACAATACTTGAAATTTAGGTGCGGCCCGTGCATCAGTCTAAACTTTATGTATGGACCAACAAAAGGAATGTTTTTATTCTTGAAGTTTCGCAGGTAGACAAACTGGAAGCTAATATGTACAAAAAGTTTCGACCACACCAAAATGAATCTCCCGACCACATCGCCGATGGTGATGCACTTCAGCGCCCGCACCTGAACCGAGCGCCCACACGGAGTGATGCATATCAGTGCCCGCAGCTGAACTCAGCGCCCACATGGAAGAGGGTATACACCAGTCCGAATCAGACAGGAATACTAATTTGCAACTTAGATGCATCCCCAACATACCTCACCAGATCGACAGGCCTGCTCTCCGATGCCGCCAACCGTGAATATGCAGCCTGATGCCCCGCCGTCTGTTCCTCGTAATTGTTAACCCCGTTGCACCAGAGGCAAGGTAATGAAGTTCGCTAAACAACTTGACAAGGGTCATGAACGTCGCTGGCCTACATGCAGGTGGACAAGTGAGTTATGCCTGCATCCTCGATGACCAATAGTGTGGGATATTCAGATGGGATGCGGGTGGAGTATTGAAACATGGATGGAATGTATTCTGGGACAGTGAGGGTGTGGATGTGCAGGAGGAGTGGACACTTATGATCGATATCTTGCTGCAGAATGACCGTAAACGAGCCAAACCACGCTTGTTCAAATGTCGCTGGGGTGTCGTGTACGACTGCATCATCCCTCGGACACACCGCACCAACGCCGAGGTGCCTCTCGAAAATATACTGCTTAATGTTGAGATTACTCGGATTCTTGGAGATGGTGCTGAGGATGGTGACAAGGCGCTGGAGATTCTGGTTGATGGACAGGCGTCGCGTCTGACGCGCTGTGACAATTAACGTAATCCCATAGATAATACAGTGAGTAACCACTCCTTGGTCAATCATTGGTGCGAAAAGACAGACACCTGGTTACAGAACATTGTGGCGGATTGCATCGACTTGGAAGGTCCATCCGTCCCATGGTCCGAGAAAAACTTGTCTGCTTGGGCATTGGTTGACGTCACACTGTGCTACCCATGGATGTGAGCAATCACCCTACTGATACAATGAGAAGACTGACCTGTCTCGTCTCTGTCCGATAGCCACTCCCGACGAGTGCTGGCATGATAGGGGTGAGCGCGAGAGTGGGTGAGCGGGCATGTGTGGCCACCGTGAGGGTAAATGATGGGGTTCATAGCAACACCACACGTACGAGGTGAGTGATAGTGAGTGATAGACAAGACGCGACGTACAACAGCATGTGATGCCTCTGTGCCCTGGTGACCCGACCCATCATTTATCTGCAAACATCAGTTGCTTGTCCAATGGATGGTAAGGAGAGAGAGGAGAGAGAGGTCGAAGAGCTAGGCACCAAGATGGGTATACAAAATCTATGGATCGAAGGACCCATTCGCTCTTGCCAAGGGTGGGTGCGGGCGAGTTTTTAGTGCACACGACTAGCCTTGACAAAGGCGTGTGATATCATGTCAATACTATACATTGATTCCTACTTAATCCTTTGAGACAAGTCAGCGCGAAACGTTTGGAAGCTTAGTGCCACCGGACTACATACCTGACACAATGACAGAACGACGACTTCTCTTGGTGAGACAACCCAACTGGCATAATGGCTCATTACCCACGGAATTTTCACGTGCTCCAAGTTTTCTACAAGTTGGGTGGAATACAGCTTTGCCAGAAAGTGGGGGTAAGCAGTGAAAACATCAGCCACTAATGTACTCCATCTCCATCTCTGCACCGCAAAGGCCATGGACCCCTCAACCTCGTAGATGTGTTGTATGACTCCCGGAATCAGAGACAGTGACTGATCTCCATGAGGATAGAACAAGATTTGCGAATTCCTGATGTTGGTCAACGAGCGACTATAGATGACACCCACATGTCTAAGGTGGGCTTGAAGCACTATCTTGGACTGAGGAACTAATCCTCGGAGTTCTGGTGGGACATTCACCACCCTCGCTCTGTCAGATGGCCAAATGACTTCTTCAAGCAGGTCAATGGCGGTATTTTGGGTGTCATGAACACCATATGCTTGATCAAGCAGGGCCTAGCATTCATGAAGGGTGGGTGGACAATCTGGCCGAGATAGGCAGGCACACAACTTTGCACCCTTGAGGTAAGAGTGCAACATTGTGCTCTCCAGCTCACCTACACGAGAGTTATCTGAACATTCTGCACAAGGTATATAGTAGACCTACCTGATTTATGGTTACTGGGTAGGTGTTGCAGAACACCAATCAAGTGTTCGAAAGGAAAAGTCCACCATGAGTGAACTGGGCCAAAGAGAACCAGGTAATTGTACACATGAAAGGTGGCATGGTGGTTTGAGTGTATGTCAAATGTTGGGTGGACACGCTTCAAATTCCCGACATAGCGTGTGATATATGAGCGGTAGGCACTTGCACGTTCCGCCGTCATCGTCCGAGCACAGCCAACATACACTGCCGAAACGAGGTCTATAGTATGATCCAAAACTGTGTTCAGTTTGGTTCCTGAAGCTGCCGAACCCCATAAACTAATTAAAGCAATGGGGATGTAGACCATAATGAGGGATCGCCACTCGGCTGCTTTGATTGTACCTGCCGATGAATCACCAAAGTTAGCTGGGACAGAGGGGAACCACGAGGGTATGGAAGCATCGCGAATGACATCATGAATACGTTCCAACACCTTCTCCAAGCCATACATATTTGTGCAGTGCTTCTGGGGTGGAACGTAGGGGTTTCCGTCGGCACTGTGAGTATTTGAGCAAGTGGGAAATGGATTATGGGAAGCCTGAAAATGATGTACCCATTGAACCAGCGCCTTTGCATAATCTGGTTTGAAAAGTCGTGTTTGCTTTGGGGATTCACAGTCAAGTGACTCATAGACAAACTTGAGTGGGCGGATGTTCTTGGTTAGCAGAGACACAAGTAGTTTGTTCATGAATGTTTGGGTGAAGGCAGCATCGTCAGGGAAGGAGACGGGTGCTACAAGTAATTTTTGGATTGTGGAGACCTGTGCACTCTTTTTCGTCAACATGGATAGTGTTGCAGTGGTCTCGGGATCGAGAGGAGTGAATGCATAGTCGAATGCATCCACGGAGCCCATTAGTGTGGCTGGTTTTTCATTGGTAAGGCTGAGGAGATTGCGTACATGATGTTGGACAAGGCCCTCAAGGATGCAGTGCATTGAGTCAACAACAAGCTGCCGATGAGGATCCCAGTACGGCAGGCACCACAACTCAGTGTAATGCACACCATGCTCCTTGAATAGCCTCTCACGATCAGCAGATGTTGGCACATCTCTCCATTCCTCGGCATACCGGCGTAGTATGTTCTTGTGACGAGGCACCCAATTATCGAAGTCGACTCTGCCATAGTTGCTTTTGTGATAACAACTACATCCACTGCAAAAAAAATGACTTCCTACTCCGGCGAATGCTGCAAGATGACGTGCAGCTGGAAGGTCACAAACAGCAAGTGCAATTGCACTGTGGGTGACACGTCCGTTGGGGTAGTTTGCAGTCCTTGAGTACCGGACACCGCGTTCCCATGAAATCACCAAATCTTTCATGAGTGGACGGATGTAGTGATTGAGATTTTCGAGAGAGGGCTGTTTTGGACCTGGAATGATATCTGCAAGGTATATATTCTCAGGCTTATAACGAATATCCACAGGCAAATTGAGGGATGCCATGGATATAATTCCCGACGACATGCGTGCCCCATGGAGGGACATGCCTTCTGGGTTGAAGAAATCAATGTGGAGTGCGAAGGCATAGCGACCCTCATCACCCCTGTTGATAAACAGCTTCCCTGGTTCGGGACCAACAAAGTCACGGAAGAATTGGGCCTCGAAAACATTCTTGATAAATTGTGGCTTAGGAGAGGACAGCGCAGCAGCGAGCTCATCACACGAGTGATCCATGAGTATTTCGATGTCGCCACATGAAAGGAGGTGACCTAGGTAGTCGTTGAAGTCGTGGTAATGAAAGATGTTCTTAGACTCTGATTTGTGGTTCAACTCGCCTCTCAATAGTGGCTCCCCACACAAATTCTCCGGGTGCGGGCGATGTGTGCAGTATGAAGGATACATTGGGATGCTAGAACCTTCAGAGTATGTAGGTGGATAGGTACAATGACAAGTGCAAACAGCACACAGCACTGTCTTGCACTTAATATTGAGTTGAGCGAGGGTGCCCTTGATTGTCAAAGGCACTTGTTTTAGGATATGTTTGTGCAAGTCGCCTGATGTTGCTTGAACTGCCTGAAAGGCCAGATAAAGGAGGAGGGACAGGGCGCTCATGAGGAAGTCACCATTGTGTGTGCCTATACCCATGACAGTAGTGCATATAACGCCGATTACAACAGCAACCTGGGCAACAGCATCCAGCCGACTAATTGGCGACTGATAGTGATGGTCTGAGAAGGACTTGTCAACAAGTATGTCACGAGTGGTATCCGAGAACCTACCACTGCTGACCCATACTGGAGATTGGAGGGAAGTATCCGTCGGTGACCTTGACTTGAGCTCCAGCTCAAGCCGGTTCAATGCATCACTTGCAGCTTTCTTGCGCTGGGTTATGGCATTGGTGTTGCGTGTGATGTCATTGACAGCTTTTCACAGCCTAGCAAGTTCATTGCTGAGGTTGCTGGTGGTATCGTCTGAGTTGTCCAGTAGCAGCCGAAAGCAGTGGTGGATGCTGGCATCAATATTGGCAAGTAATCTCAACGCCTTTACTGAGTGCTGATTTCGGTCCTTCTTTGTCATTCTGTGACCTCCAATGATAGAGGCTGGTGGTAGAGATGGTGGGTGGGTGGAATTGTGAGCATTTGCGCAGGGGATGTCAGGTGGGAACGGAGTTGATGCTTCTGTGCTGGATGCGGGTGACTGGACCTTGAGGCAACTAAGGTTTTCGGTGATCTGAGAAACTGATACCGTCGGAACAGGACCAGCAATGATACTGGTATTTGGACTTGCAGCCTGAAACTCTGCATGAGTATCCCATAGTTTGCTGGAGAGCATACCGGGGTCAGGACCATCATCGGTGACGGTGAGAGCGAAAAGCTGCGCGACGAGATCGCTTGTAGGACTGCATGGTTCTGGTTTCCTGGGTGAGTGATTTTCAACAGAAGTGGGGTAATGCATACCGGTAGACCTTGCCCTTTCCTCCCTCACGTGGTTTACATGTGCAGGTAAGAGCTTGGCATCCATTGACACACTGTTTGGACTGCGCCCGATACACTCTTCACAAGTGCATCATTTGAAAATGGGGCAAGAAGGGGGCATGAAGCTACTAGACCAAGATCACCACTTGTCACACAACCTATCGATTTCAAAACTTACCAGGTCATTACAAACTGAGGGTCTGAATGCAAGGCTGGATGTGAAAGAGAGGAAAAAGAGGAGTGGGTCAATAAATGCCAAGGAACAAGAGAATGGTCACCTTGGAGTGGATACCTTGTTGCTGCCTTGACCATGGAAACCCACATGAGAACAGATACCATTGTACTGAACATGGTGGGCGCAAGAGGTGTGATGGCATGGTGGGAACGATGCGATGATTAGTAATCCAGTGCTCAGAGGGTGTCGCTGATCCAACGGCACAGTTGATCTCTTGGAAGATAATGGCTACCTAGACCCTATTGCAGCCTGAGAAGTCGTCGACGAGTATGGGTATGGGTGTGCAATAACAGACCTGCACCTGTACTTGTGACAACCTACATGCACTACTACATAACTGCAATCTTCCTCCAGATGAATCTATCCTTGGGAATCCCCAGAGTTTCAAGTTCACGTTGTGTGAGGCCTGCGATCCAAGCACTGTCAATCGGCAAACCCTGAACAGCCTTCCGTGAGGTGCCTGGGTTATCTGGTGCATGGATGCGCTTCACCGGCCATGCACCTTGGGGGGAAAAAATGTCATTGCCAATGAGACGCTTGGTGTCCATGATCTCTAGCTCCCAGTCAATGCTGTGCCGCCACTCCATCTGCTTCACACGAAGAACGTGTTCTACCTCGTTTTCAACAGCACTTTCTTCGGAACTCATACTGTGTTCCCCAAGGAAGTCGATAAGATCCTGGAGCCATCGCCAAGAGTTAATGTTGTCGTCACCACCTTCAGTCTTCAGCTTGACAATATGGCCCAAGACTGTGGCCCTGCGGTGATATTTCTGTGTGTCAATGGTTCGTGAGTAAATGATATGTTGCGAGGAAGACGAAGACCTACGTTTCGACGATGTGTGGCCTGTTGACTCTCTTTTCCCAGTCATGCCATTTGTTCGAGCAGCCTTGCCTCAACTTCCGCAGGAGTTTCTAACACGCCATGACAAGTAAGCTTGGGCTGACCTCTGAGCCACGCCGTACGCAATTTCTTGTACCAGATTTTGAGGTCTAGCCTAATATAATTATCCGATTTGGTGACCAACCACTTTTCCTCCAATGAACGCTTCTGGAACATGCAAAGAAGAATTCCGACGACCACAGAATTCCAAAGGGAGGTTGCCCCATGAGCTAGATCAAACGCCAGGTTGTCTGGATCAGGCCCTGCGCCATCCTCATATTCAAAGGCATGGACATCGTCTGTAATGGCTGGGATGTGGGTGATGAAGTCGGTGTCTTGAGTGATTTTGAATACATCTTTGAAGAGTCATCGAATCTTGGCCTGCAAGGATAATGAATGATGAACAGAATAAAAGTGATGGGTCATACCAAGATAAAATCCCAGTGATGATTAGGTTCAGTTTCCTTCTCGAGCACTACCGCTGGTCTTCCTCCCTTTTCTGCTGAGGAAAGCACTTGGTAGGATGCAATATGTCCTTGTTCCCGAGGACATTGCGAAGCGCTACGTCCACAGCTCTACCAATGACTTCGGCCATTGATGACATGTGTCAGTCATTGGGTTGCTCTCGCCCTCCTTCTGTGCCTGCAGGAACCTCTTGAGGGACTGGATTTATGGGTTCTTCCTGGTAAAGCATCAGCGTCTGATTTTAAATGACGGTGGACGGACTTACTTCCATGCTCACCCCGATGAGACACGTCCTTCATGATGCTCCACCAGCATGACTTTTCTTGATCCTCCGGATGGCATCGAGGGATGGTGTAGTCGTTGATGGGAGTGGTCGCATTGGGGTCTGGGTATATGCAAAAGAGGTTGATCCCACAAAGGTGCTGCGGGGGGAGTGCGGTTCGGGAGTTTGTCGAGGACTGGACGAGTTGGGTGCTTGTCGAGGACTGGTAGGGACCATGACAATGTCGGGAGTTTTTTGAGCGCTGGATGTTGCAGTGGTCGAATAGGGAGCCTGTGCGATTGTTCGATGAGTTAAAGGCAATGGAACAAATAATATCATACCAGGACTCCACTGCAGGCAAACCGCTGCTCCATGTTTGCAAGTTCTCTCTCCTTCTCTGCCTTTATCTCAGTGAGTGAATGAGACACGTCGCATTATACGACTCGTGCACCTTCATTTCCTTCAACTTTCTGTCGAGCTCTGCTTGTAGCCGCTGTTCCATCTCAGCCGTTTTTGCCTTCATCTCATGGTCTCGCTGCCGGAGTGCACTTTCAAGGTTTGCACTTGAAACCTTGAGTATGCTGTCCAACTGTGCTCTCATATTGTTCTAGATGATGACAAGATGCGTCAATATGGATAAGAAACGGTTTTATAACTCTTACTTACCTCCAACTGCTTCCCAAGGTTCTGCAATTCCTCCTCATGTTTTTGATCCGTCTGCCGCATGTGTGTCAAGAGTGTATGATGCTCCTGGGCTTGAGCCTAATTTACAGTAAGCACACACCCATGCATCTCTGGAAACGCGGCTCACTGTGAGGCTGTTACGAAGAGCATTCGCTTCATCTTGCCGGTGTTGGAGAAGAGCTCAAAGGTCGGAGGTCTGTTTATCAAACTCGTGTCGGGCAGCATTCACTTCGTCTTGCCGGTGCTGGAGAAGAGTTTTAAGGTCGGAGCTCTGTTTATCAAACTCGTGTCTGGTAGTGGCAAGCACTTGAGCATGCAGCGCCTCATACTGAAGAGCTTGCTCTTGCTGTCGCAACTTATTCTGCAGGCGGTTCATCTCATTATCTCTCTCATGAAGGATTTCACGAAGCGATTGCGAGTAATCCACTTCATGATAGCGAGTTTTAACAACCTATGTTGAGACCTGAGTACCAGATGTCATGATAAACTGTTGACTTACCCCCTCGCTGTCCGCACATTGCTTGACAGAAGCCCGGGCTCGGACCCCTTGGATCGCAGGAAGATTGGGTGTGCAGTCTTGGAGATCAAAAGTGCTGTCATGAAGCTGACCAGCAGCATCAAGAGGGGAGGGAGTGGGAGTGGGAGTTGGAGTAGGAGTTGAAGTGGGAACTTGGATCGTGCTTGCTCGAGGGGTTTGGAGTACTGATTCCGGTGTAGAGACTCGTACGTCTCTGTGCTTATATTCCACCTCTTTTACCTTTCACTCGACTGCCTTACTGTTATCCATTCGCTCTGAACTCCCTTTTAGTTGCTAAGACCAGTCTCGGTTTATACCGGACCATGCCGAGCATGTCTGGACTACTCGGTTTACATTGTTAGTACATTACCGCTTCACGGTCTCTCCGGT
Source organism: Boletus subparvulus (assembly GCA_038092515.1). Taxonomy (NCBI): domain Eukaryota; kingdom Fungi; phylum Basidiomycota; class Agaricomycetes; order Boletales; family Boletaceae; genus Boletus; species Boletus subparvulus. The sequence goes on along the minus strand of JBBPQL010001120.1, from coordinate 240 downwards.
ACTGAAAGCATCTGGTTAGAGACATCAGGTCTTGGGCCCGGTACCTGACCCTTTTTACTTGTTTTCTTTGGACTTGACAGCTATCTTGAGTTTGACAGTCTTGGGTATACCCAGACTATAAAGCCTTGTACTTAGGATTTGAAACACACTTTTGGTTGGATTCACGAACTGCTCGAACCACTCGTCCCTCGTACCGTTCACCATCTACCGCACCGTTCACCATCACCGTCACCGTATCCC
>JBBPQL010001119.1:0-12535 GCA_038092515.1 Boletus subparvulus | reverse complement strand
ATAGTGGTAGCACCACCGGTGGCATCCCTAGGCGCTGATCTATCACCACGTTCCCAGAACCAGACACTGATATAGCTGTTTGTGCGTTCTATGGCATACCTGGAAGGTTTTTTGAGGCAGCCCGTCGACTCGCAGGACCAAAGTACCTACCATCCGCCACCAATGTTGTTGAAACCGGGGCCGAAGCTGTTGTAATCCTCAATCAACCTCACTCCGCATCCCGCGTTGGCATTGACTGATAACGGTAAGCTACGCTTTAATGGGGCATTCGGGTCACACACCTGTGGCGTCGCAGTCGGTAGAAACAGTCGTCCTACACAAAACAACATTAACACGGCAAGATCAAAACATGTACAGTTCCCCCTTACCCGAGCTGCGTGACACCGGAAGCGGGGATCGAACAATCTAGGATGAATGATGTCAACTACGATTTCAGTGGCACAGCAAAACTACTGACCAGGACTCGTATGGAGCGTCGATTGGTTCGGTTCTATGTCATTCACACCCTCGACAATATCGATTTCGCCCTGCACAACTGTTTAGCGGGCCCGGAATCTTTCGTAATATGGAGCAAGCATACGCCATTGGGCCAGTTGGACTCGTTGGTTTCCCAAACAGCCTAGATCCGAATGTCAGCTCCATTATGAGCACCAGCGACACGGAAGCAAAACTCACTGGCCACGTGCTTTCAACGTCAATCAAAATAAGCATCCAAACACTATATTGGAATGAAACTTACCCGCATCCCTGCGGCATGTGCGGCATGTTAAACCTGAAAGGGGATATAAGTCATCCGAACGCGCCAAATGTGAAACAGGGGGTCACGCATACACTGCAACGTGGGTAGTGTATTGATTATTAGAACGGATCCGAACCGAATTCCGTCCCGGGCCGCTTAACGAGAGGACGGTAGTGTCGTCTGCACGCATGATGAAAGTGTTACTTGTAGCATATGTGAGGTTCAAGCTCTGAGCGGTCGCCTCGTCAACGTAGTTCCTGGAGAGAGAGAGCATAAGAAATCCTTCATGAATGATCATAACATCACTTACACGCGACCGCCGGTGGGATCGGCAATAGCTTCGAAGTTAAAGGCACTATAAAAGCACTCGCCAACGATGCTATCACTGAGGGAGTACCTTGCGCCCGCCAACACGGATCTAGAGAGGGACGCAAGAGCAAGGCCACCAGTTGTGGTCGAGAACTTCATAATGGTTAGAGAGCTGTACCAGGCAGGGGTTCGATGCTGGTTGTAATGTATGCCATCCATTGTATTTATGCGCCTCGGGCTTCAAAGAAGGGCGCCGATATGGCGGCGATGAGAAGGTGCCAAGGCGATTCAGGGTAAGATGTATCGCGCAGTGCGGGGCCAAGTTTCCGTCTGAATCCGAGTGACTGAGATCCGCAACACCCGAACTTCGCTCTTCCGAGAGCTGACAATGGAGCATTAATAAAGCTTTCCCCGACTTGTATTTCCTGCGGCAAAGTGAGGAGGAAATCATGCGCTCGCTACACTGCGAGCACAGCCACAAGAGAGTTCTTTTCCTGGAGTTTTCCGAAAAGGAACGCTCGGTGATTGATCATTGCAACAACAAGTTCCGCAATACCACCGCCTTCAGTAGGGCCTCGCTGTCAACACGGGAAGCGCATAATGGAGACTGCATGGCATTCACTTACCGGTGTCAAAGTGTATTGTTCATGACAAGAGGAATCAATGTCAAGCTACTAGTTTGTCAGAGGCAGACAACTATAACCCTGATAAGCATAACTGAAAGCTTTGATTCGACGGGTGGGAAAACTGGGAACCTGCAGTCTTCACATGGCCTTTGATAAATCAGTCGTTCAACTTGGTTCAGCATGATTCCACGGTTGTCGCTATGACGAGCGAAGTAAAGACAACCCTGGTTCTTCGAATTTCTTATGAAAGATGGTGAATTGTGGAAGGGAGTTGAGTGCCCACCGCCGCTGATGGCAGCCGATAAATCGCCAGTGATGCTTGTGTTCGCTTTGCCACCCTTCGACTTCTTGTAGAACTCGGGCCAGTACTTGATGGGGATGTTGCGGCCGTCAGTGCACAGGAGAGTCGACTGCTCCCACTCCCGGTCGAGATCATCGGAGAAGTTGATCACCGGTGGATCGGGCACGTTCCTCTTGTTGAAAAAAAAAGTCGCGTCGCCAAGCTGCGCTTTTGCGCGATCTTTGTCAGGCATTCTTGACACGGCCACCTGGGTGTGAATGAGTCGAGAATGGCTGCGTCGGAGTTGTGAGTCGCACGGGGGGGCTGATGGAAGCGGAGCCCAGAGCGCCCGGAGCAATGGCAGCAGCTGATCCAAGGGCAGATGGCCCTGGACCTGTCAGGGTGGCACAAGTGGTGAGGTCGAAGCTGGCGGTTCGCCGTCCCGTAAGATTGCCGATCTGGTTGCTCAGGTCCGTGAGTTGGGAGCTGAGCACACCTTCGAGGGTGTCCAAGCGTTGGGTGAAGGCTCAAAGACGGGCTGCTTAACCTTGGTCGTGCATGTCATTGTGCTGAAAGTACAGGGGCAAGAAGAAAGATTGCATATGCGCCTCGAAATCGTGACATTGGCAACCAGAAGAGAAATGAGGAGACGTAAGAATGTATGCCCCGATCATGAGGGACTGTAGGCAAGGGCTGATGCAATATAATTCATCCCCGGGGGAAGTGAGTTAATGGTCGTGTTACAGAACATCACGAGTGACCGAGACGAACATTTCGTGCACAACAACAAGGTGTCGTCGATCCAGTGAGTATCAAAGGTGAATGGCAACCTTGACCCTAGCGTGGAAGACGGCTGGCGTACCTAGTAGTGTGTATAGTGCCATTCACAGCTGGCAGACGATTAAACATTGTGACAACGGATGGGACCAGGCGAGAACACAAATATGTCAGGAGTCAGGAAGGTTAATCCACGAAATTGACGTGGCTGTGCTGGTAAATGGATTGCACCGCCACGAGCGGCAGTGCGCGATAGGGGCATTGGCACTTGAAGGCCTCAAGTCTGTCCGGCACCGTACTCACCCGGAACCAATGATGCGACCGATTTGAACACTCAATCCGTGACTGTTACAACGAATGTACATTTCGAATAGTTTTTACAGTTACAGCAAGAAAAGGCTTCGCGATCTTACATGTATATTCTACAATTGATTGCTTCCAGTCGGCTCTTACTCGTAGATGTTGATGGATGTAAATTGAAAGTAAGCGTCAGTGAAGGCGGCTGGGTTGTCTGCAACGAGTCGAGATGAGCGATACAGACAAGAGATGGTCCCGGTCGACTTACTGTTCACGTAGTCTGGAGGGGGAAGACCGTGAACCTTGGATTGTTTGGGCTGAGACTGAGAATGCCACGTACCGACACAATCTGAGGGGCACCCAGAAGCAGCATAGACAGCCGAGTTACCAGCCCAGCCTCCGCCTCCATACATTTCAAGTCCGTTGAACACAAGCGAGGATTATCAAGAGAGACACTCACAGAAAGTCAGATTGATAATGATGTTATTGGCATCAAAGTGGGTTGCCAAGTCACAGTCCGTATTGGGAAAGTGTGCAGCAGGTGTTCCCTGTAAACAACTTTTAGAGTCTCCCTGGAAGAATGGGAAGTGTTATGACTCACCCAGTTATTTGTGTTGATAGTGGTAGCACCACCGGTAGCATCCCTAGGCGCTGATCCATCACCGCGTTCCCAGAACCAGACACTGATATAGTTGTTTGTACGTTCTATGGCATACCTGGATGGTTTTCTGAGACAGCCCGTCAACTCGCAGGACCAAAGTACCTACCATCCGCCACCGATGTTGTTGAAACCGGGGCCGAAGCTGTTGTAATCCTCAATCAACTTCACCCCGCATCCCGCGTTACCATTGACTGATAACGGTAAGCTACGCTTTAATGGGGCATTCAAGTCACACACCTGTGGCATCGCAGTCTGTAGAAACAGTCGTCCTATACGAACATTAACAAGGTCAAACATGTGCATTTCTCCCTTACCCGAGCTGCGTGACACCGGAAGCGGGGATCAAACAATCTAGGATGAATGACGTCAACTACGATTTCAGTGGCGTACAGCAAAACTACTGACCAGGACTCGTATGGAGCGTCGACTGGTTCGGTCTCCCACGTCATTCACACCCTCGACAATATCGATTTCGCCCTGCACAATTGTTTTGTGGGCCCGGAATCTTCCGTAATATGGAGCAAGCATACGCCATTAGGCCAGTTGGACTCGTTAGTTTCCCAAACAGCCTAGATCCGAATGTCAGCTCCACTTGCTTCATATGAGTACCAGCGACACGGAAGCAAAACTCACAGGCCACGTGCTTTTAGCGTCAATCAGAAATGCAAAATAAGCATCCAAACGCTATATTGGAATGAAACTTACCCGCATCCCTGCGGCATGTGCGGCATGTTAAACCTGAAAGGGGATATAAGTCACCCGAACGCGCCAAATGTGAAACAGGGGGTCACGCATACACTGCGACGTGGGTGGTGTATTGATTATTAGAACGGATCCGAACCGAATTCCGTCCTGGGCCGCTTGATGAGAGGACGGTAGTGTCGTCTGCACGTATGATGAAAGTGTTGCTTGTAGCATACGTGAGATTCAAGCTCTGAGCGGTCGCCTCGTCAACATACTTCCTGGAGAGAGAGAGCATAAGAAACCCGTCATGAATGAGCATCATGATGACATCACTTACACGCGACCGCCGGTGGGGTCGGCGATAGCTTCGAAGTTGAAGGCGCTGTAAAAGCCCTCGCCAATGATGCTGTCGCTGAGGGAGTAGGTTGTGCCCGCCAACACGGATCTAGAGAGGGACGCAAGAGCAAGGCCACCAGTTGTGGTCGAGAACTTCATAATGGTTAGAGAGCTGTACCAGGCAGGGGTGCGATTCTGGTTGTAATGTATGCCCATCTATTGTATTTATGCGCCTCGGGCTTCAAAGAAGGGCGCCGATATGGCGACGATGAGAAGTGCCACAGCGATTCAGGATAAGATGTATCACGCGGTGCGGGGCCAGGTTTCCATCTGAATCCGAGTGGCTGAGATCCGCGACACCCGAGCTTCGCTCTTTCGAGAGCTGACAATGGAGCATAAATGAAGCTTTCCCCGACTTGTATGTATTTCCTGCGGCAAAGTGGGGAGGAAATCATGCGCTCGCTACACTGCGAGCACAGTCACAAGAGAGTGCTTTTCCTGGAGTTTTCCAGAAAAGGAACGCTCGGTGATTGATCATTGCACGTGCAATAGGTTGTGCAGAGAAATGACCCACCATTCAAGGAATCACTGATCACCTGCACGATCGAATCACGCGGGTTTGACAAGGGTCGACCAAGAAGAGACTTGCAGCATGTAAAATTTGGCTTCGAATAGACCTATGTTCGGACTATTGAAACTTGGTGACCATAATTGTAATGCCTCCGTGGAGACCGCATCCGCTCGGGACGACCCATTAACTCTACAACGAGGTTTTCGTGCGAACGATAGAAACGGAGGTCATTACATGTAAATGCCCTCGTGTACTGCAGGTGAGCTTTAGAGCATGAAACTGATTCGCGAGGAAATACTTGAGTGCGGAGAGGACGTGCCATGACAGTACACACCGCGTCCCCGGGCGGGCTGGGGTCAAATAAACAATAAGTTGAGCTTGTACATTCCCCGCTAGTATGAAGAAGCGTCCACACGGAAAGTATCACGAAACCTCGGGGCGGACTGCGGACCCCTATTTTGCTTGAGTAGTTTTTCCAGGCGACGTACAACAAGTTCCACAGCACCACCGCCTTCGGTAGGGCCTCGCTGTCAACACGAGAAGCGCATAATGGACACTGCATGATATTCACTTACCGGTGTCAAAGTGTATTGTTCATGACGAGAGGAATCGATGTCAAGCTACTAGCTTGTCAGAGGCAGACAACTCTAACCCTGATAAGCGTAACTGAAAACTTTGATTCGACGGGTGGGAAAACTGGGAACCTGCAGTCTTCACATGGCCTTTAATAAATCGGTTGTTCAACTTGGTTCAGTATGATTCCACGGTTGTCGCTATGGCGAGCGAAGCAAAGACAACCCTGGCTGTTCGAATTTCTTATGAAAGATAGTGAATTGTGGAAGGGAGTTGAGCCCCCACCGCCGCTGATGGCAGCCGATCAATCGCCAATGACGCTCAGAGATGGGCTGCTTAACCTTGGTCGTGCATGCCATTGTGCTGAAAGTACAGGAGCAAGAAGGAAGGATGTATATGCGCCTCGAAATTGTGGTATTAGTAATCAGGAGAGAAATGAGGAGAACTAAGAATGTGTTCTCCGACCATGAGGGACTGTAGGCAAGGGCTGATGATACATAGCAATATAATCCACCCCCGGGGAAAGTGGGTTAATGGTAGTGTTACCGAACATTACGAGTGGTCGAGACGAATGGTTCGTGCACAACAACATGGTGTCGTCGATACAGGGGGCTGATTATCAAAAGTGAACGGCAACCTTGACCCTAGCGTGGAAGACGGCTGGCATACCTAGTAGTGTGTGTAGTGCCATTCGCAGCTGGCAGACAATTAATCATTGTGACAACGGATGGGACAAGGCGGGGTATGTGATGATTTCTCATGGAAATCTGGGCCTCCCGAGGCGCCTTCTGCATACCGATCAAAGGCTGTGGCATGACGATCCAGTGGTTGAACCAATCGGAGGGAGGATTGGATGTAGATAGACAACCTCCTCTGCGGAGATGGCCTGGAAGTATAAACGCAAATGATCGAATGGCACGTAGTCGCAGGGTAAGTTCAATGTTCGTACAATTGTTCTAGACGATGACCGCCGGCGAGAAGTCGTTGTGTTACATAATCACGTTTCTACTTTTTTACAGTCGACGTCACCCTATGTAGCTTGATTCTCATCGTTCTTGTAGTCGCATTAGCCTTCACTGCAGGGGTAACTGCTGATGGGCCTGAACGCAAGTGCCGTATTCCTTTACCTACAATCCTGTAGGGACTGATCAGCACCATAGATTCATATGTTACTTTCACCGCGAAAAAAACATGTGGTCTGCAAACGTACGTTGATTCAACTTCAAACACCAATTTCAGCAACCCAGCCTCATTGATACGACTCAGTTACACATAACCATTGGATTTACCGGTAGCTACTGGAGGCCATTTTGCTTGTGCGCCTTATCACAGTACACCCCCGGGCCGTATGTATTGGCTTTGTGCGGCTTGCGCTCCTCACGTTCCTTCCGATGACACTCAAAGTCACTCGCGCGGTCGACTCGTGAGACAATAAGTCATCGTCAACGATGAACGGCGCGTAGAGATCAGTTAGATTGACGCGAAGTAACAGCACTTCATTTTTCATAGGATCTTTCGCAGACCCTCTCCAATCTTGTACTCTGAGTCTCAAGCATTATCATTCCAACCCTCATCTCGATCGTACAGCTTGCGTTGCTTTTCCGACTCGGTGACGCGAATCCGACCCTTTTGAACCACATCGCAATAGTGAATGCCCGGGTCTCTGTTTTCGGCGTCGTATTCGCGGGCAGGAACAGGAGCAGCGGCGAGAGGAAAAATAATGTCCCCGAATTCAGTTCCTATGGGCGGGAACAGCGGCCACACACGGACTAGACGGGTGGAGAGTAGGCTCACGTCCGCCCGTCAACTTTGCGAACACCGGGAGTTATCAGAGCGAATACGTGAGCTCTACCTCTGAAAAGGACGGGCAATCAAGGTAATAGGCTGCTTTACTTTTCGCTGGTGATATTTGTTCTCAGTCTTCATAATTTCAGACGATGATCTTGTCGGAAGGCATGATATCGCTCTACTTGCACAGCACACGAGGGGAAATTGCTCTGCAAGCAGTCTAGGGAACTTTCCGTCTAATATGAAGACTAATCCGCCTTGACAGGAGAAGGCCCCTGATGTGTTATACAAGACGCAAATTAGGAGAGCACCAACTCGGATCGTCAACAGATGAGGAGAAGCGTGAAGGCGACCGCCCGCTTAGCTCAGTCAGCTTCCCCGGATGCTTTCTAACACCGGTTACACTTCCTGTCACGTCTGATCCATTCCGGCTCGAGTTCGTGATTAATCAAAGTTGAGATGTGTGGAATGTAATTCTTGGAATTTTGTTTTTCAGAAGCACATTGTTACTATGCTACTTAGAGATGGAGTAAATGCATAGGACCTTCCAATACACGTAGCCAAGAATATCCAGGATCTATGCTGTCCAAACCTTGGTGATCAACTCGGTCAGACCTAGCGTGGGATTCAGTTCCACTACACGACATCAGAATAGGAACGGAAAACGCACCAATGTCATTTGTGTTGAACTGGTAAACGCCGACCAAAACGCCGACGGTCGCAGACCTGAGCGTCCAGGTCATCAAGGGACCAAGGATGGGGAACTTGCGCTGGTGGAGATAGTCGACGAGTAGTGCATCGAACTACACACCGAGAGGTCAGTGATATGAGTGTCTAGAACGATTCGCGATGTTGCCTACCCCGATGTGACTGTGCATCACGAGTGAGATGCCCAAGAGACCGTCGAGGACGGGGTAAGCCGAGCCAGACGTTGCAAATGCTGCCGCGGTCATGGGCAACAATGACGCAGAGAGAAGGCGTTCGAATGCCCAGTGATAGGAACCGTGGGTCTTTGAGGGAGGAGGAAAGGTTGTTGGGTCGTTGACGGTCCCCTTGTACATTGCTGTCGTCGAGCTGGCGGCACGTTTCGCTAAACCACGCCCGAGTTGTAGCCATTGGAAGAGAATGTGAAAGGGCACACCTTGGAGCGCCGACCGCAACACATTGCGGCCAGTGGTGGAAGCGAACGTTCTGGGCAGTAGCAAAAACGATGCGGACATTGTTGAGGATGGTGTGCAAGTTGAGCCAATCACATGGTTCCGGTTGCAACCGAATACCCCACTAGTATAGACTGGTCGCGCCCAATACCTCTCTCAAACCTTCCCTCGTTGCTCCCAATGCAGACCATCTTTCGTATGCATCACGCCTCACCGACACGAGCTTCATTCACCTCTTCTTGCTCTCCCCTCCGCACCCGAGTTCGCACACGCAAACCCAAACTGCGCTCGGCGCACCTCTGCAACTCAACCCAGAGCATATAGATGATCTGGGAGTCGTGATGAGACTGAAATATGGGTTCTCGTTGGAGCTGGGTTGTGCCGTCGTCGTCAGACACGACTTGGGTGATTCTGTTAACAATTGAAACGCCAGTTGTGCTCGTAGGACGTTACAGCGCAGATCAAGCAGCCCGTGTTTAGGACTGAATCCCAGTGAGTTATCGTCTTGGTTGGTGGAATAGGTTTGTCATCTTTGCCATTTCACCTGTGCAACCTCTGACTGGATGGAACCTATAGGATACTGTGTGCAAAAAATATTTATGCATGCTTTCGCGGTCAATTTCGTATTGGGTTTCCTTGGTTGGCCTCCCGACGGAAAATACAAGCAAGTGATTATGATCGAGGCATCCGCATCCGGTGTAAGTTTCATATTTTGATTTTCTTCGTCGAAGCCTTGTTGTCTGAGACATCTTCTCGCCAGCCCCCCAACACGCTCCCTATGATCCGTGTCCAAACGCCGGTACCCATAACAAGGCGGTCCGGAACTCCGAGTCGTGGGGGGGCCGAATATATATATATAGTTAGCGCATGATGAACTTAGTATGACAGTCAGAACAGTGACCTCTTCAGTGACTCAGTCCAAGCCGGCTCGTTCCGGAACCAGTCCCTCGCCTGGGCCAGCGATGGTAAGCAACTCCCTGCCTTATCTCGCGATGGAGACGAGTCTACTGTCTTGACGTGTCTACCCGCACGACGCTCTCGAAATGGGCCAATGATTCAGAAGTGACTTTGACCCATACTTATGGATGACTCCTTCGCAATTACGTGGACCAAGAAAAATGTTAAAGGTTCGTTTAATAACCTCTGATCCGTTGTTGTGCGGGTCCTAGATAAGTATAGCTAAGGGTCTAGAAGACGACTCTCACTGCGGCATGCTGGTAAGAATGGAAGGATTCCATAATCCATTCGAAATACTGCCGAAGCGCTAGCTAATTCAGGTGCAAAACTTGATCCCTACTTATGGACTCCTCCTCGGTAATTACATGGACCGAGAAAAACATTCAAGATTGGTTTAACAACCTCTGATCCGTTGTTGTTCGGGTCCTAGATAAGTACATATAGCTAATAGAAGACGACTCTCATGCTGCCCGTGGTATGAATGGAAGGATTCCATAATCCATTAGAAAAACTGCCGAGACGCTGGCTAGTCTACGTGCTCGTTCATAGCCGCCTTTTTCGCAAGTGAATCCAAAAAGTTCAAGCGACTCAGAGCTGATTGAGCGCTCATTGTACTTACGTCAAAGATGCTGATTGGATTAGTTAGGCTCAGCGTATGTCAATGGCATGCGTGAAGATTGCGTGAAGGGAACGAGGCGGTGGTCCAGGGAGGGGATAAAAGGACCACGGATTCACCTCCTAGGTTCCAGGAAACCATCGCATTGCGTTCAGTGAGTCTCAACTCCCCCTCCCCCCGCTATACACCTATACACTGCTTCCACTGGCATCCCCAACGCTCACGCATTTTATCTTCATTCACAGCCTTCAATCGTAGTCCATCTCCATCTCCATCAGTCCAAACACTAAGCCAGATTCAGGTATGACATTGTGTGATTGCAATGAGTGCTGGGTTCTGATGGCAAGGGCTGTAGGATAATGGGGGCTATCATCGTCATTAACAACACTTCGGCTTCCATTCACGTCAATGTCACTGCGACCGGCGAGCCGGGAGACACAGGCTTCGTTGATATCTCCCCTGGAAATTATGGATCGTGGGACAGAAACAACTGGCAGATTGCTACCGTTCTCAGAGATGACGATGGGAGCACGCAAAGATTCCCCGTACAACCTGGCCAAGCTTATCCTATTGAGTGATATCTACTAAAGCCATATCGGGTGTCTCGGAGAGGTCGTACCAGTTCCTTCATTATTGTTACAAGTTAGCAGAGAGGTGAAGTTGTCAAATATTTTCCGTGTATTACACAGTGGGTTGACATGAAACGGTGCACGTGCGAAGTCAGCAGACGACCGCAAGGGTCGTTCCTCAAGTAACCGAGGTTCAGAGTGATCACAGCAGGCTTCACGCATGCAGGAGACTCTCGAATAGTACGAGCTGTCGTCGATCGAGGCTAATACGTAGAGGCCTTTGGCACATCGTTCGGGACTCGGCCAGGTCTTCTACGCCATTCAAGTTCAAACATCCAAACTTTCGATGATGGCGACAAGAAGGCAACGAACATGTGCCGTGAGCTGCACCTCCGAAGATTCCTTATCATTCTATGCCAGCAAGGGCTACCAGTGATCCGACAGAGGCAATCATGTTTGTCGTCGCCACTAGTAGTGGGCCGTGGCCCCCGGAGGATGGAAGAGGATCGTTCCTCAAGTCGCACTCGCACTCGCTTGTAGCTAAGAGTGCTGGGTTCTGATGGCAAAAGCTGTAGGACAATAGGTACTGTCTTTATCAAGAACCACACTAACCGTTGGTATCGTTCACGTCGTGTCACTGCGACTGCCGAAGCGGGACGGGAGGGCTTCTACGATATCAACCCTACAGAAACTGCACCGTGGAGCAGAAAAACTGGCAAGTTGCCTTTGTTCTCAGAGACGACAAATTCGAAGACGGAAGCATTCGTTGTGGAACCTGACAAGGCTTATATCGTCAGCTAAAGCCATATTGGATGTCTGGGACAGGTCGTACCATTTCCCTCGCGAGGACGATCGTTCCGGCATGCCGACGGTAGAAAAAAATTCGAGGTTCAGAGTGACCGCTGCAGAAGCGCGGTATGTAGGACGTCCCAAGAGCCGGTGTGCGTAGGCGTGCATCTCGTACGATGTGCTATTCGTTCGAGGAAATGGGATTCACAAGGACTCGACACTATGCGGCCGTGACGCAATCGAGCGCCATGGCGTCCCTGGATGCACCCCAAGTCGCGTTGATCCCGATTTTCGTAGCATTTTGCTATTAGTCGAGGCTAGCCCATTATATATGTAGGTTCGAGCTTTGTGGAGGTCAGCGAACATTGAATAAAATACAGGTGCATGGGTTCTCGTGTTTGCGTGAGGAGGCTTGAAGGCTTGCTTTAACTCTGATGCACCCAGGCCCTACTTCGTTACGACGATGAATGTCATGAGCCCACGTGTTCAAGTTCTAACACGGAATTGTCCTGGAAACCCCTTCTCAACCTTTCTGAACTTTTAGGAGATACGAGCCGTCGATCCACGTTATGCATAGCACCGAGTTTCGGTAAAAACGATGTACCAGAAGTCCAAGTTTCGTACGCCATTCAGATCAGTGGGTGAGCTCTAACTGTGGTGCTGGCTATCCTGTTAACAGACACACACAGACAATGATTAGTGTAAGCTAGATGCGAGACTGCTATTAAATGTAAGGCAGCCATGTAGCAAGTAAATGAGACGCTGTTGCTGCCCAAGGATGCGAACATATACCGCTGCGAATGTAG
>JBBPQL010001118.1:0-12559 GCA_038092515.1 Boletus subparvulus | reverse complement strand
CCAGACAAATTTGATATGGCAGGAAAATACATGCGTAAGTAGTCAACGTCCACTCATGTGCATGAGAACGATTGGAACATCTCCGGTGCCTCTTATCTTCGCAAGATCGGGACACCCGCTGCTTTATGGTGATCTCGCTCCCAGCCTCGCTTTGCACAGGTGATGAATCGGAACCGTCGGAGCCACTGTGCGCCACGGTCATTTGTGATATGGGGGAGGTGACGCTGACATATCAGCGAGCGTGATTTCTGACTAACTTGGAAGCGCTCCGTCCAGGTTTCTCTCTACACTCAATCGTGCATTGGCGCCGGGACACAACATCGTTTGGTCCGAGTCGGTGAGGCGCGAACACAGGGCGACGATGAGAGCCTCATGAAAACCATCCACTTGGCCAACATTGCCTGTGGATTCCACGCATCGTAAACTCGAGAACTCATAGGCAGCCGCAACGATGATTTGATCGTTTCCAGAGATTTTCTAGTCATGAATACGACCGTAGTTCTTGCCAAGGCTAGCGACGTCCTCGTCGGTGCTCACTCTTCCCGACCTGCAAGGTTTCGGGCGGCGCGAGATGGCCGTCGAACCGGTGGGACGCGCGCGCTACTGCGGCGGTCGACCGAGTTGATGTTGTATTGATCTCTCGCTCCAGGACGAACTCGCGTCTTGCTTCATCTACTGGACGACTCCCTGAAGTATCATGCACTTCCCCTTAACCACGTCCGTATGTTCGTTTTCAGAGACACTTGTTCACCTCGTTCTCTTTGTTTTATTCTAAATCAAGCCGGTGCTGTGTACGGACAGACCGCCGTGCCGTCGTTGATGTGGCCAAGGTCTCCAACGGAAGTGCGGCCCGGCCCGACACGGGCGTCGCCTTCTGGGTCTCGCAGGTACTGCACACCAACAAGCGGCAGAGGAGTTGGGTGTGCTGTTCATCGCGGGTAATGCTCTCTCTCTCCTCTTCTTCGAACCTCCCTCACCCGATCTCAGCCCTCCGTATCGTCTCGCATATTTCTAATTGCAAACGGAATAGAGTGGTTCTTTCACCTCGACAATAGCGACGAAGGAGGGCTGTTGATCAAAGTGCGCCGCCAATTATTGTCGTCCTTTCCCCCCAGCTTTCACTGACTTGTCCCGCGAACGGTGTATCTGGAAGACGCTGACGATACCAAGCATGATCCGGTCCCAGGCTCCAACAACGGGTAGGCTCAAGGTCGGAATCGTTGGTGGCTGACTGGGCCATACTTGACTCCCTAACATCACCCCACAAGGTCACAATTCTGCTCGACTTGCATGTGGTGACGACCGTGAGCGGCAAACTCTTACCTACCGGCCCAAATGTCTCAGAAGTATCGATCTGCTGTCACTCCGAGAACCCCTGTAAGTGTCGACGGTCCCCACCTCGTGAACTGTACCTGATATGCACCATGTCACAGGGTGTCGTTGAGATTGCGCTGATACAAGGCGTTAGTAGATTAGAGCAGTAAAGCGGCGGGGTATATTTGACTCGGACGTATAGGAATGACGAGCCGTCTATATCGCGTGATGTGCACGTGGAGAAGATGAACGAATGATGGAACAGTGCCTGCTGTTCTGACTAAGGTGCTGTAGTCATCGAAGGCGTGGTGGCATCTGTTGGCATTGACGGAGACAGGAAGGCAGGTTCCATTGCAGTACTAGTGGCTGGTACTGTGCAAGCCGGATGGCGGACAAAACTCCAGCATCATCCGAGCTCCCAGACTCCCAGCCAGTATTATTGGGACTCAGGCTGTAGTTAGACTGTTTGAGAGCCGAGTGTCGCAAGTTCAAGTGGGATTCCACTTGTTTCATTGGCTGTCCCACGCTGGACCGAGTCGCCGTTTTCAACGAGAGCCTCAGTCATCCCAGCGTCACTCACAGCGTGCCAGTGCGGGGGTGATCACGGCAAGAACGGTAACCCCGGCGTGGATCCAGACAGACGACGATATGCCAGTGGACGTCGAGGAAAAAAACCTAGACGCAGGATGGTAGTGACGACGTGGGTCTGATTCGTAGCATGTGTGCGACACTGACGCGATAATCGACGATGTCAAGCAGGTGTTTTCTGCTTTGCTCTTCCGCACGCTTACATTGACTCGAGTTTACGATGCGGTATCGCGCGTGGGCGACCTCATCGCTGCGGTGCAACGCGATATATTTGTACCGCCTCCTTGGATACTCGCAAATGGATGGCAGTGGCTACGATCGCGCAATGAAACTGCTCGAGTGTGTACGAGCCAAAATGCGACCACACACGAATCAACCCTTCTTGGTGATCTCACTGGTAGGATTCCTATCAACTATCTCGCGACATTCGTCTTCGTCTGTGACCGTCTTTGACAGATATCTGGGGGAACCTCAACGGCCTCTGCACTGCGGTTCAGCAGCATCTCTGCGAAACCATATACATTTCACGGCGCACGGAGGAGGCGGGAGAGAACTGGTTCCTGAATATGGTCAACAGTTCCATCCAGGCGGCCGATATGACCGAACACATGACCGAATAGATTTCTGGTCAGTTTGTACTTCTTCCCGTGCATTTAACCCACGGGCAGTCGCACGTAGGTAAGGGAGACGAACGTGATTGCTTCTGTATCTTTGAAGGATTCAGAGGTGTAGCCCGCAACGCGTGTGTGTTGTGTTCTTATCATCTCGTACGAAGCTGAATGGCGTACGAAACTTGGACTTCTGGTACGTCGTTCTTACCGAGACTCAGTGCTATGCATAACCTGGATCGACGGCTCGTATCTCCTAAAAGATCAGAAAGGTTGAGAAGGGGTTTCCAGGACAATTCCGTGTTAGAACTTGAACACGTGAGCTCAGACATCCATCGTCGTCTAGTAGGGTGCATCAGGGGTAAAGCAAACCTTCAAGCCTCCTCACACAAACACGAGAGCCCATGCACCTGTATTTTATTCAATGTTCGCTGACCTCCACAAAGCCCAAACATGTATAATGGACTAGCCTCGGGCTGATAGCCAAATGCTACGAAAATCGAGATCAACGCGACTTGGGGTGCATCCAGGGATATCATGGTGCTCGATTGGGTCACGACCGCATAGTGTCGAGTCCTTGTGAATCACATTTCCTCAGATCGAACGAATAGCACATCGTACGAGGCGCACGCCGTCTCTTGGGACGTCCTACATACCGCGCTTCTGCTGCGGTCACTCTGAACCTCGGTTTTGTTTTCTACCGTTGGCATGTCGGAACGATCGTCCTCGCGAGGGAAATGGTCCGACCTGTCCCAGATATCCAATATGGCTCCAGCCGACGATATAAGCCTTGTCAGGTTCCACAACGAAGGCAACCTGCCAGTTCTTCTACTCCGCGGTGCAGTTCCTGTAGGGTTGATACCGGAGAAGCCCTCCCGTCCCGCTCCGGCAGTCGCAGTAACACGACGTGAACGATACCGACGGTTAGTGTTGTTCCTGATGAAGACAGTACCCATTGTCCTATACATTTTGCCGCCAGAACCTAGCACTCTTGGCTACAACACAATGCCATGCCTGAACCTGGCTTTGTAGTTAGAGTGACTTGGACGCAGATCCAAGCCATCATCACGATGTACCCGCAAGTTGGGAGGTGCAGCTCACAACGCATGTTCGTTGCTTTCTTGTCGCCAACGTCGAAAGTTTGGATGTTTGAACTACAATGGCGTAGAAAACCTGGCTGAGTCGAACGATGTACCAACAGCCTCTACGCATTAGCCTCGATCGGCGACGGCTCGTACTATTCGAGACGCAGAGTTATCTATAAGGACCTGTAGAGTCAGCAAGTGGGACGCTTCACGTAGCAATCGACATTTGAGGATGACCTCTATACGCGAAGCCTGCTGTGATAGTAATTTCACCTCCCTGCTAACTTGTAACAATAATGAAGGAACTGGTGCGACCACTCCGAGACACCCGATATGGCTTTAGTAGATATCACGAGATAAGGTAATTGTTGCCAGGTTTTACGACGAATGTTTCTAAGTGCCCACTCTCCTCTTTGAAAGCGGATGCAAGCTGCGGGTTAATTCTTTCCCACGATTCTGAGCCTTGAGGCTGGATATCGAAGCAGCCTTGCTCTCCCGGATCGAAGGTCGTAGTGATACTGACGCGAATGACACCCCCTGTGGTGTTAGTGATGGTGATAGTACCCATTGTCCTACAGCCCTTTCCATCAGAACCTAGCACTCTTTGCAATCAGACAATGTCATACCTGAATCTGGCCCAGTGCCTAGACTGATGGAGATGTAGATGGAATACGATTGAAGACTGGGGATGAAAATAAAATGCGTGAGCATTGGGGATGCCAATGGAAGCAGTGCACAGCGGGGTCGGAAGTTGAGACTCACTGAAGGTAACGCGATGGTTTCCTGGAGTGTAGGAGGTGAATCCGTGGTCCTTTTATTCCCTCCATGGACCACCGCCTCGTTCCCTTCACGCGATCTTCACGTATGCCATTAACATACGGTGAGCCGAACTAATCCAATATGGGAGACTCGATTGTTTAATAACCTCGGATTCTTCATTGTTCGGGTCCTAGACAAGTATAATGAGACATGAGATAAGCGCTCATTATGACTTAGCCACATCTCAGAACGTTGTATACCTAGTATGTACATAGCGGTCCGGCATCTTTCAACGTAAGTACAATCAGGGCTCAATGAACTCTACATTCGCTTACCAAAAGTGTGGCGACGAACAAGCACATAATTTGTGGTTTCTGCTGATAAGTTGAACATTAGTGGGGTTCAACTGGGTACCAAGAATTGATGAGTAGTGAAATCGATGGGAAATAGACGGAACCTACGCAGGCCCGAGGTGATCTCCACTTTTCAATATCGAGGATCCGGGGATGGCTGAGTGGCCAAGTGATATCATTCAAGTTAGTTAACGCCACTCTAGGCCGATATTTTGAGCCTTCGACCGAGGATTTTTGTAGAGTGCGGGTCTGGCACGTAATAAGGCACGAGTGAAGCGCTAGAGCAATGTCTTTGGACAAGCGAGGGAAAGTGGCGCAGCGCGGCTTTCTTTCGTGCCACCTCCCGCACTTGCTGGCTCATCGAGTAGCGCAGCTCGCGCTCGAGTTTTCACCCACCCACCGCACCCTGGTCGTCCTCCCGGGCGGTCGGTCTCCTCCTCGCTTTCACTGGGTTCTATTGGACCCTGGCATGGTGTGCGAGGTGTTCCCACCCACCCTCGCAGCTCACCATTGGCCCAGGACCGTTCGTGGAGCCAGGCAGCGCTTCGCGCTGTCGCCCGTTCAAGTTCCCACTCTCTTTCCGTCACTCTCGTCTCCACCCCTGTCGACGCTCGGCTCTGTCCCGCTCGGCTCCGTTTCCGTCGCCGCTCGTCACGCGTCACGGCTCACAAGCGCTGTCCAAAGAGTGGCGCTGAACCAAATAAAGCTAATCCAAATGTAGCTTACATGTCGAGATAAACGAAGTTCGAAATAGAGACTACCCTGCAAAGGTTAGTGCTCGTCACCACTGACGTTTAACAAGAGGGCTCAAAGTTCCCCGCTTGCCACGAACTACATATTACCAATGACGCATTGCAGCATGGGAATGAAAATTGGCACTAAGGACAGTGTTTTCAAGTGCCGTGTGCACTATACTTCAATGACTTTGACACTGATTTCTATTAGTGAAGTGACAATCGACGACGGTTGTTGAAACGTTGATACCGAATCTAAGTGCTTGTCGCTGATCATGAGTGCACGCGGCTACTAATTTACAGTGATTTGGATACTATTTACAAGTAGCTTTTGCCATCAGAACTCAGCACTCTTGGCTACAACATAATGTCATGCCTGGATCTGGCTTTGTAGTTAGAGTGACACAGATTTCAGAATGCAAGCCATCATCATGATGTACTCGCAAGTTGTCGTGCTCGAGTGCGAGTGCGAGTCAAGGAACGATGTGGCGACGAGTCACGAAAACATGATTGCCTCTGTCGGATAACTGGTACTAGCTCACGCAGCAATCGACGTTTGAGGATGTCCTGCATACGTGAAGCTGCTTGTGATCACTCTGAACCTCGGTTACACCCACGTACTGTGTAACGCACAGAAACAATATTTGACAAGTTCACATCTGGTATAACATCCAATATGGCTTTACCAGGTAACCTTTGGACCGACAACGGCGGGCAAACCAGGTTGTACGACGAATGATTCCATATGCCCATTATCCTCTCTGAAAGCGAAAGCAACCTGCGAGGTGGTTCTGCTCCACGATTCTGAGGCTCCAGGCTGGATATCGAAGGGGTTTTGCTGTCCCGAATCGTCGGCCGCAGTGACAATGACATGAAGGACACCCCGAGTGTTATTATAGATGGTGATAGTACCCATTGTCCTACAGCCCTGACCATCAGAACGTAGCACTCTTTGCAGTGACACAATGTCATACCTGAATCTGGCTTAGCGTTTAGACTGACGGATATGTGGATTCGGGGTACGATTGAAGACTAGGGATGACAATAAACTGCGTGAGCATTAGGGATGCCAGTGGGGGTAGTGTATAGCAGGGGGAGGAAGTCGAGACTCACCGAAGGCAACGCGATGGTTTCCTGGAGTCTAGGAGGTGAATCCGTGGTCCTTTTATCCCCTCCTTGGACCACCGGCACCGCCTTGTTCCCTTCACGCAATCTTCACGTATGCAATATGGGAGATTCAATTGTTTAATAACCTCAGATTCTTCATTGTTCGGGTCCTACTAGACAAGTATAACGAGACATGAGATAAGCGCTCATATATAATGTTGTATATGTATTAGTACTTACATAGCGGTCCGGCGTCTTTCGACGTAAGTAGTACAATCAAGGCTCAACTTGAATGGGCTCTGAGCAGTGAGTCGCTTGAAGTTCGCTTACCCCTTTTTGGATTCCCTTGCGAAAAGTGCTGCTATAAACGAGCACGTAATTTGTGGTTTCTGCTGATCAGTTCAACGTTAGTGTCAGTGGGTTTGTTTCAACTGCCAGTCAGTACCAAAATTTCATTGGCGAATTAAGGTACTCCACTAAGAATTGATGTGTAGTGAAATCGATAGACAATCGACGGAAACCCACGCAGGCCTGAGGTGATTTCCACTTTTCAATATCGAGGATCCGGGGATGGCTGAGTGGCCAAGTGATATCATTCAAGTTAGTTAGCGCCTCGGCAATTTTTCTGATGGATTATGGAATCTTCCATTCGGCAGCCTGAGAGTCGTCTTCTAGACCCTATACTTATCTAGGAGGTTATTAAACGAATATTTCATGTAATTGCCAAGGAGTCGTTCATAAGTAGCATGGGTCAAGCTTTGCACGCAGTTCTGTAAACCGGGTGGTGTGTTAGGATAGGTTAGGCTGAGCGATTCTGACAGTCATTCTGCATGAAAAAGCTTTTGCAAAGACCCTTAATTGCCGTTATTAAGAGCTCTGATTGGAGGACAGACCAACGAAAGAGCATTAAGTGGTAATGTTATAAACAGCTTTGCAAAGGCTTCTGAACATTTCGAGGTCAAGAAAGTGGGCTCATCTCCACCACGAGATAAGGCAAAGAGTTGCTTACTATCGCTGGCCCAGGCGAGGGACTGGTTCCGGAACGGGTTGACCCGGACCGAGTCACTGAAGAGGAGGTCACCGTTTTGACTGTCATAGGTTCATCATGCGCTACTAACTGTATATATATATTTGGCCCCCCACAAGCAGCATGCTGACGGAGGCTCGGGCACAAGGTCAACCCCCCTGCCGTTGTCGACACCATCCGATGCCCGTCCATGAACTGACCACAACAGCTTACGCCGCATACGATCCAGAAGTGGATCCCTCGGTCGAGGATGACGCCAGCATAGGAAGGAACACGCCCGGCGTGTCGGTACCACGAGATCCAGAGTCAGACCACTCCAGCAGACGAATCCCGCCCGGCATGCGGGTGAGTTCCCCGTTCCACCGTGAGTCCGTGACTGACGAGCTGACCACCGACTGTGCACAACTCACAGGACGGCGAGGTTGGGTTGCCCCGCTCGCACCTGGGCCTGGGGGACCAAGGGCGGGAGAGCGTCCAGCGCCTCGGGCGATACGCCGATGAGTGCGATCACGTCGGCGCGCACATCATCTCCTGTGGAGGATCGGCGAAGGGGGAGCCGCTGCGCTTGTCCTCGTCCTTCTTGAGCGACGCCAAGAGAAGGCGCGCAGAGCGGAGTGGGACGAAGGCACGTAAAATGCGTGAACGTCTGTGGGCGCGAGGGTGCTCATATGTGGGCGCTGACGCGCACGGTTTGATTTGGTGCTGTCGTGGGCGGTACGGACCAGGGGGTGCAAGGCCGTCCAGAGGACGTACATGAGGAGGGGGGACGCCAGCGCGATGTGCGTGCGCGTTGTATATAATATGCTCTGGGTTGAGTTACAGAGCGTGGTTTGGGTTTGCGCGTCCGGATTCGGGTGCGGAGGGAAGAGCAAGAAGAGGTGAATGGTGTCGAGAGTACGCAGGATCGCATTGGTGAGGCATGATGCATACGAAAGATAGTCTGCATTGGGAATAGCGAGGGAACTTGGAGAGAGGCAGATGAGTGATGGCGACGAAGGAAGGTGGGCCCATTTCAACCAACAACTGCCAGTGCTGACCTCGCCCGTATAGACCCTTGGTAGGGCTCCCTTTGCTTTTCTTGGGGAATTTTGAGAGCACTAGAGCGTGGTCGACACGTACATTACTCTTCGACGAAAGTGTAAGACAATTTTAGCTCGACTGGCACCAGCTCCACGCCTGTGAGCATCACTGGGACGACAGATTTGGTACGCTGGAGTATTCGGTTGCAACCGGAATCATGTACGTGCACACCATCATGATCATAATCGATGAGCAGTAAAGGGCCACCAAGTGGCACAGCCCGCTACATTCGCAGCGGTATATGTTCGCATCCTTGGGCAGCAACAGCGTCTCATTTACTTGCTACATGGCTGCCTTACATTTAATAGCAGTCTCGCATCTAGCTTACACTAATCATTGTCTGTGTGTGTTTGTTAACAGGATAGCCAGCACCATAGTTAGAGCTCACCCACTGATCTGAATGGCGTACGAAACTTGGACTTCTGGTACATCGTTTTTACCGAAACTCGGTGCTATGCATAACCTGGATCGACGGCTCGTATCTCCTAAAAGATCAGAAAGGTTGAGAAGGGGTTTCCAGGACAATTCCGTGTTAGAACTTGAACACGTGGGCTCATGACATTCATCGTCGTAACGAAGTAGGGCCCGGGTGCATCATGATCAGAGTTAAAGCAAGCCTTCAAGCCTCCTCACGCAAACACAAGAACCCATGCACCTGTATTTTATTCAATGTTCGCTGACCTCCACAAAGCTCGAACCTATATAATGGGCTAGCCTCGACTAATAGCAAAATGCTACGAAAATCGGGATCAACGCGACTTCACCGTGGGTAGGCAAACAGCTAAAGATCAATGACTTCGCCATGGGTTTTCAGACAAGGCAAGTGTGATTTTCAGTGATCGCGAAATTCACTGAAACGCGCAAAATGCTATATAGTTTTCATTGAGTGATCAGCATGCTTTTCAGCGCTTATAGATACTGAATTCTCGTGTAGACGTTACCAGCTTTTGTATCATACTGTAATGAAAAATATCCTCGAACACTCTGAATTCTTAGCAAATAGCCCATTCGTAATCATTTAGTATATTGCTACATGATCCGAGAAAATTTGATACTACAGGCAGGATGTGTGATACAGGAATCATGTGTTACAATGCGAAGAATGATGCCGGGTGGTACAACACGAAGAATAAATGGCGAAGGATAAGATTCGGGAAGAGCGGGGCTATAATAATATGTTGGTTAGTGGAGCCGAAATGGGAAGGGCGGCCCATTGGCTTGGGGAGGACTCACAGCTACTTGCATGCTGCTCGTGCGGATGGTTTCTGATGCCCACTGAGCGCCTGCCTTTGTCGAGCGGATGTACGGCGAGGGGTGATGACTGGGATGGCAGGCCCGCCGGGTAGCTGCTCGTCAGTTGCAGCTGGTGTCGCAGCCTGAGGATCGGGTGGCTGCTCGTCAATGGGTCTGACCTGCGAAGCTTGACTCGGATGGTGGTTGTTTTGCGCCGCGATGTTGTGACACACTGATCCGGTGTGGGCTTCGTTGATCGACCTTAAAATCTCCTCCAGCTCCTATAACCAATACCCGATAACCAATATAGACATACCTTTGCCCCCCACTGGTGTTTCGGCAATGTTTGTGCAGCTTGGGGGACTGACGTTGTAGCAGGGAGCTTGATGGTAATCCTAGGTATGTCGGATTGCTGTCTCATAGTATAAGATGTCGGGGTTCATTAGAGGACTGCCTATATCAAACAAGTATGCTCTCACCTCTTTACCTACTTTCGCCCTTACCAATTCTACAAGACGCTGCCGAATTGTGCTGGTCCTGCTGGACGTGGAGGTTGTACTGGACGTAGAGTGGCTATGGTGAGACTTTGAAGAACTTGAGGTCGCACTGGCACGATGGACAGCATGGGCCTTCGTGGTGCTAGAGTTGACCTTCGATGGCCCCAAAACTTTCTCCGAGTCATCCCTAACACCATCTCCATTATCTGATGAGTCATCATCAAATAGCATAGTGACTGGCCTGCCAGTGCCTTGCCGGGTGGTATTTGTGTGAGTCAATCTCATGCTGGTTGATCCCTTTTCCCCATTTGCAACAGCCACCAGGTCGTCTAGGTCGTCTTCAAGTTCTGACTGCCAGTAAATGACTACAGTTGAGCAAGGTAGCCGTGAGGAGCAGAAATCAACATACCAAATCACCATGGCAGTATTGAACATGGTTCTGCAGGAAGCGGGCAATAAGATCACGCATGGGCCAAGCATTTGGAAACCGTTTGAGGTACGCAAATTTCTCCTGTGCCTAGTTACCCATGCATTTGCTTGGTTTATGTCACTTCTATATTGACGGTGTGCTTAATTCTGACAGGGCTTGTGCGTCTTGCGCTTCTCACGCACTGATCATCCCCATCAGCGCTGAGTCCAATATGAGAACACCAGAACAAACCTTGCAGCTGCCGTATCTCTTCTTGAATCTCACTAACCTTGGAGGCAACATGATTGATTTTACTGATTTTCTGCTTTGAAGCCTGGCGGGGCATGGTGACGTGAACTTGAAATGGTTTGGCTGGCGGGACAATTGTACAAAGTGATTGGAGGGAGGCAGGTGTTGTGTGTTATTTGCACCAGAAATGCCCAGATCTGGGAGATCACATGATTTAATCTGTTGATCAATATCAACAAGGATGACCTGCGTGGCTCGACAATCGCACAAGAGATCTACCAATACAGACTACAAGATTTGCCATTGCAATTTAACCTGTTACAAGCTACTGTCCAGGCGTGCTCGTGACCGGCATTATCACACTGCAGATGCTACAACCCTGCTGCCATCTGATGGTGGGAATGACAGCGATTCCGACTCGGAGCCGGGCGACAATTCTGATATCGGCCTCAAGAAAATAGACGATCAGCTGCTGGATGAGGGACAACAGGACAACATGAGCAACCCATCTGTTGATCAGGACAATATCAACAGCCAGACTTCGGGCACCAAACAATCAGACTTGGAGGACTTGCCAGTGGATGCTTCGGCTGCGTCGATTGCTGTGGAGCACTTGAATGAGTTTGGATTTTGGGAGAGTGATGAAGCCGATGAAGAAATCTCCCATTCGCTACCTGAAATTGAAGCCCGTCTTGCTGCATGGCTTGGGCCGGGACAAGAGAAGGACTTGTTCAATATACGTGCGTGAACCTTCAATTCAAGTTGGATGATACGCTATATGTACAGCAGGAAACAATATACTTACAGCAAAAGATCGGGACAATATCCGCGCATTCAAGCTCAAGATGATGTCGAACATGCCACGGAAGACCTACAACCAACTCCGGCATGCATTCAGGCACAAGATTGCCATTGATTCAGAATGGGTGATCCTACACCGCATCGCTTTACTGGCAGGCATCGAACCAGTGCATATTGACTGTTGTGTGAACTCCTGTATCGCATACACACGACAGTACGTTCACATGGAAGAATGCCCAATTTGCCAAGAGCCTCGGTATTCGCCATCTCGCAGAGTACAACGAATATTCTCATATCTTCCAATCATCCCGCACTTGCAAGGATTCTTTCAAAACCCAGGGACCGCTCAGTCACTTTTATATCATCACAATTACACATCTTGTCCGGACACGATCGCCGATATCTTCGATTGCGAAGTCATCAGAAACTTTACACGTATCTTTTTTACACTTAATCGGCTTAACGCCGGGCCTTAGTGAATTAAGTGCCATATTCTCGTAAGATAAACTAGATTCTGAACTTTCGTCTTACCCGTTTCTTCTATTCTTGCTTAAGATCTTACTGGGCTCATGAATGAATAAAAGCACGATGTCATTGCTAAGCTAGATACAACTTGAAAGGTGACAATATTAAATGAGCTGTACGACGAGGCTATAAATTGGTCCTTGAGACGACGGCACTTCGGGACTGCATGAAAGTCAATAAGAATGTAAAA
>JBBPQL010001117.1:0-12581 GCA_038092515.1 Boletus subparvulus | reverse complement strand
CAACCATCAGTACCTCGGCTGGCCTTCCCAGCCTGGATATAGCCTTCTACAAGGGGGCAACTCCCCATAAAATGGGAGGGATCAGCACAGAATGCGCAGTCCTGATGGGCAGTACGTTGGAGGTTAATCTGCTCCTGCTTGACGACCGAAGCAGCGGTAGGTGTAGCGGTTCGCGGAGCAACTGGGGTGGGAACCGGTGCTGCCCATGCCGGGTAGTATGGCTGGGTGGTAGGCATGCCAGCAGCTGGTGCAGCTATAAGAGGATGAAGGGCAGAACTGGTAAGGAGGAATTGAGTAGCCTCAACGATGTCAGCGATAGGATAAGGGTCAGAAGGATGATGAGTGGATTTAGTGATGAGCAGGCGTTGGCGGACTTGAGTCTCAAGGTCGGCTGGCAGACCAGATAGGAACAATGCATCTCGGTCTACATAAGTCCGAGAGTTTTCGGCCGTTGATGAGGATCCAGGTGATCTTCAGAAACTTACGCTAATATTCACTGAGGTCTTCTAAGGTGCGCATTGGTTTGGCCCGAAACTCCTGGACCAAATATTGGATATCGGCCCGGCAGTATTGGTTGGCGCCTTCGTAACCGGGGTACAACTTCTTGACTGCCCGAGCGAAGTTCACCCAGTCTGGTGGGTTAGTGGCAACCTCATCTAGGAGCTCCCAACCTTCCGCTTCTTTGAGGTCAGCATACCTGATAGCGGCACGGATCTTCTCTAAGTCCGTGATACCGGCCGCTGTGCCGAGTATGTTGACATCCTCAAGGAAGCGCGGCAATAAGGCCAGGGTCTTTCCATCAAACTTTGGAGCATTCTGGGTACCGCGGAGTGGCATCTGAGGGGCTGGGTTAGCCATAAGACAATTTTGGACAGGAAGATTCTGAGTGTTAGTAGGTTGTGCAGGAGGAGGAATAACGGGAGGAATAATATTATTAGATGGTGTGGATGCTGGTCCAAGATGAAGGGCAGCAGCCGATGGCAGTTGAGCTAGGGCCGAAGGGTGTTCTTGTGAGCCTGAGTTAGTCCGAAATGATAGACCGGAGGGGTCAAGAAGGTAGGAGAGCAATGGGGAAGTAAAATCTGATGATGAGGGTGATGGTGAGGACAAAGACGACAAAGACTCCGGACTTGGAGTGAGAGGAGAGAGAGGAGAAGAAAAATGCGAGGTGAGATGCGACTCCCCGTTCCGTCATTGTGGAGTCGAGTGGATATACGCTCCGGGCACGAAGTCGCTTAGATTTGTTTCGTCAGCTAAATTTTCTTGAGAGGGGGTGTCACTGGTGGTTTCAGTCTCTGGCATCTCTTTAGATGCTGCTGTCGGGATGTCAGCTAATTCGGGGGAAAGACTCTGGAAGGGCAGTGCACTAAGCCAATCGGATTGATTGATAGCTGACAGGTCAAAGTCATCATCTGGCAACGGACTGAGGTCCAACCCAGATACCTCAGGAAGATCAGACCGGTTGTGACAGGCGTCAATGGAAGCGACCGGCCGAAAGAGAGGTGAGTCGTCAGGGCCAATCTGTAAGGTTCGGAACTGCTGAAGAAGATTTTCTAATTCTTGGTGTTGTGCAGTTGGCTGAAGACTTCTCCTGGAATCCTTGGATGAGTCCCTCGCAGTGGGGTCCAGTTGTAAAGATGATAGAATGGCTGGGAGGACTAAGGGTGTAAGACACACTTGCCCTGGGCCATCAAAGGGAAGAGGCGAGGCGAGATATTTCGCCCCGAAAGGGAATCAAGGTAAGGGAAGAGTCAGAAGGAAGTCCAAAGCCAAAGGATAAAGTGCAGAGGATAGTCCGGGGAGCGACTGGAACGCGAGACCGGAAGTCCAAGGGGCACAAGACGAAGGGGACGAGAGCGGAATCCGGTGACGGTGATGGTGAACGGTGCAGTAGGCGGTGAACAGTACGAGGGACAAGTGGTTCGAACAGTTTGTGAATCCAACCAAAAGTGTGTTTCAATTCCTAAGTACAAGGCTTTATAGTCTGGGTATACCCAAGACTGTCAAACTCAAGATAGCTGTCAAGTCCAAAGGAAACAAGTAAAAGGGATCAGGTACCAGGCCCGAGACCAATGTCTCTAACCGGATGCTTTCGGCACCAGAAAGACCAATTGGAGGCTGATGGTACCGATAGAACGTGAAGCAGTAATGTACTAACAATGTAAACCGAGTAGTCCAGACGCACTCAGCATGGTCCGGTATAAACCGAGACCCGTCTTAGCAACTAAAAAAGGAGTTTGGAGCACTAAAAGGGAGTTTGGAGCGAAGGGATAACAGTAAGGCAGTTGGGTGAAAAGTAAAAGGGGTGGAATATAAGCACAGAGACGTACGAGTCTCTACAACGTCTTCTCCTGCCAGCTTATCCAGGTTTTCATCATCCGTATCTGTGAGTTCAGTGATACAAATAACAGATGAAAGGCGAGGATAGTAGGAGATAAGCCAAAAGGCAGCATAGCGTAATCTGGATACTGCTCCATCCAGCTCCGCCAGTAAGTATGACTCGCTGGTAGTCCAGCGAAGGACCACCATAGGACTTAAGTACTGAGGCTTCATTTTTCGGTTGAGCTCCTTCTTAATTTGGGTATTTTGGACTAAGACCAGGCTTCCAGCCCAAAAGTCAAAGTCATTGATCCGCTTCTTGAAAGCGGCCTCGAAGTGCTTGACAGACTCGAACCGAGCCTTTAGGACACACTCATGGATTGACTCCAGGTCCTCCTGACGCTTTTGGAGCTGGTGGGCTCTCCAAGCGATCAGTCTGGATGAGGAGAGGGATTCGGTATCTGGGGGAGGAACGAGAAATGTTGCTTCGGCAAGATCAAAAGGAAATAATGGCTCAACATCATGAACCATAAAGTATGGGGACAAACCGGTAGACTGAAGCATGGTCACATGCTCAGCCCAGAAGACCGAGTGAGCAGTGGTATGCCATCGGAACTCCCCCCCTGGGGTGCTTTTAATGATGGCCTCCTGGACATCAAGGTGACGCCACTCGACCACACCGTTAGCCTGGGAGTTATAGGGGGAGATTCATATATGTATGTCAAATATTGTATCGGTTGGCAAGGACATCGAGAGCCTGAACAAAGGCTGGGCCATTGTCAGTGACAATCTCTGCCAAAGCGCCCCAATGACAGAGAATATCTTCAAAAATAAAGGAAGCGAGGGCGGAGGCGTTCTCAGAATGCAACATCCGCCACTTGGGGTAAGCAGTCAACACACAGTGAGCTTGAACAATATACCGATAACCAGCAGACCAAGGCATGACCATTGTGTCTAGGTGGACCTTGCGAAACAAGCCACCGATAACCAGCACGGTAGGAGGAATATGTAATCGACGAGTCTGGTGAATTTGGCACTTGTGACAGGTTCAGACAAACCACTTGATGTCTTCAACCAGCATCGGCCACCAGAAGCAGAGCAGAAGCCAGGTTCGGACTGTAAAGACACCTTTGTGCCTGAGGTCATCATGAGCCTCCTTGATTAGTCCAAAATGCCAGTGTTTGGGTACTATCAACTGGTGGCAACCATGTGGTTCTCAGCACCATAGGCTGCCATGGAGGAGGAAGAATTTCATCGCTGAGTTAATGAACAAGTGAAACTCTGTGTCAGAAAGGTCAGCCGGTCGAGCATGAGTCTCGAGAAAGCCTCAGATCAAGCGAATCCAGGCTTCTCTAGCGATGGCCTTGGTAGACTGAGGTATAGTGGGAGAGTCCAGCTCGGTGACAGGCTCAGAAGTGGAGGAGTGAAAGACAAAAGAATATGACTGAACAAAGATCAGCGGAGGAATGGGTAAAAGGAGGAAGCAACCCGACACCAAAGGGACGGAGGGCGGTAGGCAAGGGAAATGAAACCCTAAATGTGTGGAGCATGGCGTGGTAGAAGAAGGCAATAACCGATCATTGAGTAAGGTAATGCAAAAGGAGTAAGAATTGTCCAACCAATCCTCGAAATCATCTGAGGGTGGCTGACATGATAGTCCGTCAGGACCGGTGTGTTGGTCTGCGGAAATGTGATGAAGTTCAAAATGAAATAATAGTACATATACCAGCAATCCACCGATTGATGGTCACATTTGGTTGCAGATCAGGATTGTTAATCATGCCTTTGACGTATTTGGTGTCCATTTCTACAACAAGGTTAGTGACTCCAAAGATGAACACCCAGACTGCTCGGAGAGAGCAGAACAGTCTGTACAGCTCGAGCTTAGCCTGGGAATACCGGCTTTCTACACTCATGAGGCTGATAGAGCCAAAGCGGTTTGGATAGCGCTTGCCATCCTCCCCTTCCTGTGACAGCATGAAGCCAACCGCGATGACCAAGGTGTCTACAGCAAGTACAACCTCTCGTCCAGACTCGTAGTCCAAGCACCAGAGCGCCGGGGACTGAATGATTTTGTCCTTCAGATGAATCATTGTGGCGCACTGGGCATCACCCCACTTGAAGGGGATACCCTTTCGCATCAGTCCGACTAGCGGTCTAGCGATAGCAGCGAAATTTCAAATAAAAATCCGAAGCACACTGCAGATCCCTAAGAATCCATGAACTTGCGTAAGATTCTCACATTCCGACCAATCCCTGATCTTCTGGATTTTAGCCTCGTGCGGAACCTGACCTTTGGAGATGCACTTGTGACTGACAATGGTGGCGTCCGGAGCGGCAAGGATGAATTTCTTAGCCAAAATGGTTGCATTAACGTTTTGGAGGCATTGGAGGATTCTGTGGACGACAGTGAGATGTTTCCAGATAAATAACCTGATGCCCGGGTTCTCCGGTATCGTCTTGTACAAGCCATCCAGTCTTTGGTACCGGGATGTCTCGGACTTCACCGGCAAGTCATTGATGAATGGCATGGTGTGGTGTTGTATCTCGTCCTGGAGAATGAATGCCATGTCGGCCTGGTAAATCTAGACAGTGTTAGTATGTCCCATTGGTAGAGTAGTAAGACAATGCGGTCCGAGTGGACTATTAAATGTAGTCATATCCTGGGAGTCCACGTGTAACGGATGTTGGTCATATCTGGCGAATAAGTCCATCATGCCATAGACCGCATACCCACCAAACGACTCGGCTAGGTGCTCTATGAAGGGAGGGACCGAAGAATCCCGGATGGTGACAGCATTGAGGGGCTGAAGGTCATGCACGAGCCGAAGCGTCTTTCCGTCCTGTTTGAGCATCCAAAACCAGCATGACTGGTAAGCTGCGGCGGACAGTT
Organism: Boletus subparvulus; assembly: GCA_038092515.1. Taxonomy (NCBI): domain Eukaryota; kingdom Fungi; phylum Basidiomycota; class Agaricomycetes; order Boletales; family Boletaceae; genus Boletus; species Boletus subparvulus. Next base: position 7,369 of record JBBPQL010001117.1, on the reverse strand, counting down.
CGTACACACCAGAGGCAATAGGGTCTTTGATAATCTGTATGGCTTGATTCCAGGACGAAGGTGGGATAGGAATGTTTCGGAGTATCCATGGTGTATGGGGGACGGTAGGTATCTTGACCGGTGGAAAGTACCAATCATCTAATCAGCCACGCTTGGTAGTGGTCCATGCGAAAGCGGTCTCATGATTGAGAACCATCCACCAGACTAGCTTGACCTCTTCGGGCCACAGCCATTGGGCCGGGTCGAGGTCAAGCACATCGGCGCGTTCCTGTGTGAATCTTTGTCAGGAGACGAAGTCTGGGGGGTTAGTCAGTAAGGTTATAAGACCAGCCAGAGGATCGTCAGGTAACTGGCGGAGCACACGGTACTCCTCCTTGAGAGGAGCCAGTATGGGCTGGACCTTTTGGCTATGGGCTTGTAAGTGAGTGAGTGAGAAGTAAAATCAAAGGAATAGGTATCGAGAAGGGCAGAAACATGAGATGGAGAGAGAACCGATTGAGTAGAAGAGAGAAAAGGATATGCCAAGGACGGCGCATAGTGAGATAGGTTCAGGGCCGAGAGCGGCCCTCGGTCTAACGATGCTGAAACGGAAAAGGAAGTGGACGAGGTGGAAGAATAGTTCAAATGGGGCTTTCCCCAACCTTTCGGTGGATCATTGATGTCTAAAAACCCATTTCAATGACAGACTGGTGGCTAGAACAGAATAGTTGTTACGCTTGACTCGGGTAGAGGCAAACGTAGACTCAAGGGTGACAAGGGACGAAGGATCCTTTGAAGGGCGTCTTCAAGGGTCGAAGGATGCTGGGGGCTTCCGCAGCAACTCCTGGCGACAATCGGTCGCTTAGGGAGTTCAAGGTCGAAGGGGTTTACAAGGAGCGCGCACTCAGAAGTAGCGCGAAGACTTAGAGAAGTCCAGGGAGAATTGAGTAGATTAAAGTTAAGAGAGATACAAGGTGTGTCGTCTACTTAAATAGGTGGAGACGCGGCGCACAGACCAAGCAGTGTCCTAAGCACAAAAGCTAAGGCGGATATAAAGGGAGCTGGGCTGTGCGATAGAAGTGAGAAGGCTGCGTAGCGAGTTACGCATGAACTAGAAGGACGTCCGTATAAGGTATAAGGAAACGGGATAAGGGAACCATGCATAGCGTGTAAATAAGAAGCTATGTTTAGGCGGAGGGCGTTCCATCGGAACGGTGCGAAGGGAGACAAGCGAGTCAGCGGACGAGCGATGTAAGAAAAGAAAAGAAAAGAACAATCGTAACAATAGTCTGTGCCAGCAATGCAGACATCCTTCAGTCCAAGCTCGAGTGGGTAACTTGTATGCCTTTCCCGAGTTGGGGTCACGAAGTGTGATGGTCTGAGAGCCGTCCGGAAAGTCTTCAGTAGAAGCGCTGAGTAAACAATGGAAGGGTCGTCCAAGCAATAAGTCAAAGTTAGCTCTCAGGACTACCTGCACCTGTAAGCAAATCTCACTGGCACCGAAGTCCAGGCAGAGATTTTCAACAATGCTGAGGGTAGACTCGGTACTGGTGTTGGCGTTAGACATCGTCATTACATGGTCGGACCGAACCAGTAGACTGAGGTCTTCCCACACCTGCTTGGGCATGGCGACTATCTCAGAGCCTGAGTCAAGGACTCTGAGGATAGACCAACTGGTTCCGACAATCTTGGCTTCAAGAGACCGAAGCGGCACTGAGTGGTGCGCCATGATGAGTCCGTCATCACTTTGGTGCATGCAGTCACCAAAGGCTCGGTCTACCTCGCCGGGGTCACGTCCAGCGAGCTCATTGACCTGTACAGTGTTAGTGGAGACAGGGATACGCTTTGCCATAGATAAGTCCTTGAGTTGCTTGCGGACTTCAGGAGCCACTGCGATGAGCTCTCAAACCAGAACCGGTATGGTGGTTGCGAGAACTCAATCTAAGAGGCGCTTCAGAGCAGTCTCGTCTTCGAGAGGGAATGAATATCTAAATTGTCCTTGGGGGTTGAAGGTGGAGGTGTTAGTGGAATCATTTCAGAACGGATTAGAGGTAGATGGTGGTGTTAAAGAGGGAGGTCTGTTTGCTACTGGAGTGGGGACTTTTGGAGGAGTCACCGACTTAGACTGCATGGCCTCGATCGCCAGTGAGACGACTTCCTCGGCCACCGACACAGCCCAAGGGCCTGGACGACCAGTCTTTTGAGCCAGCATCTCAATGCCATCAAATTGGACTCGCTTCCCTTTGTCCTTCCTATCTGCCTGGAAAGCGGCCCAAGCATTGGCGATGTACACCTGAAAATCAGGATCAGCCAAAGCAGGGTCTGACTCTTCGTCCAAATCCTGATCAACAGGAGCCATGAAGACCGAAGGTTCGATGTCTAAAATTGTGTTGGTAGTTGAGTTGGTGACCGAGAATATGCCAGAAGTGACAACAGAGGAAGAGGGCACTGGCACCAAGGCAGGTAGCCGGTCTAAGCATTCGCAGAGGCAACGAGTGCCCTGAATGTGCAGAATGCGTTGGCTGTCCGGAAGGTACAGACGACCATCAGTACCTTGGCTGGCCTTCCCAGCCTGGATATAGCCTTCTACAAGGGGGCAACTCCCCATAAAATGGGAGGGATCGGCGCAGAATGCGCAGTCCTGATGAGCGGTTCGCTGGAGGTTAATCTGCTCTTGCTTGACAGCCAAAGCAGCGGTTGGTGTAGCGGTTGGTGGAACAACTGGGGTGGGCACTGGTGCTGCCCAAGCTGGGTAGTATGGCTGGGCGGAAGGCGTGCTGGCAGCTGGTGCAGCTATGAGAGGATGGAGGGCGGAACCGGTAAGGAGGAATTGAGTAGCTTCAATGATGTCGGCGATTGGATATGGGTCGGAAGGATGATGAGTGGATTTGGTGATGAGCAGGCATTGGTGGACTTGAGTCTCAAGGTCAGCTGGCAGACCAGATAGGAACAATGTGTCTCAGTCTAAGTCCGAGAGTTTATGGCCATTGATGAGGATCCAGGCAATCTTCAGAAACTTGTGCTGATATTCACTGAGGTCTTCTAAGGTGTGCATTGGTTTGGCCCGAAACTCCTGGACCAAATATTGGATATTGGCCCGACAGTATCGGTTGGTGCCTTCGCAACTGGGGTACAACTTCTTGACTGCCCAAGCGAAGTTCGCCAGTCCAGTGGGTTAGTGGTAACCTCATCTAGAAGCTCCCAACCTTCCACCTCTTCGAGGTCAGCATACCTGATAGCGGCACGGATCTTCTCTAAGTCTGTAATACCGGCCGGTGTGCCGAGTATGTCGACATCCTCGAGGAAGCGCGGCAATAAGGCCAGGGTCTTTCCATCAAACTTTGGAGCATTCTGGGTACCGCAGAGCGGCATCTGATGGGCTGGGTTAGCCATAGGACGATTTTGGACAGGAAGATTCTGAGTGTTAGTAGGTTGTGCAGGAGGAGGAATAATAATATTAGATGGTGTGGACGCTGGTCCAAGATGAAGGGCAGCAGCTGATGGCAGTTGAGCTAGGGCCGAAGGGTTTTCTTGTGAGCCCGGATCAGTCCGAAATGATAGACCAGAGGGGTCAAGAAGGTAGGAGAGCAATGGGGAAGTAGAATCAGATGATGAGGGTGATGGTGAGGATGAAGACAACGAAGACTCCCCACTTGGAGTGAGAGGAGAGAAAGGAGAAGAAAAATGGAAGGTGAGGTGTGACTCCCTGATCTGTTGTCGTGGAGTCAAGTGGATATACGCTCTGGGCATGAAATCACTTAGATTCATTTCGTCAGCTAAATTTTCTTGAAAGGGGGTGTCACTTGTAGTTTTAGTCTCTGACATCTCTTTAGATGCCACTGTCAGAATGTCAGCTAATTCGGGGGAAAGACTCCGGAAGGGCAGTGCACTAAGCCAATCGGGTTGATTGATAGCTGACAGGTTGAAGTCATCGTCTGGCAATGGACTGAGGCCCAACCCGGATACCTCAGGAAGATCAGACTGGTTGTGACAGGCATCAATAGGAGTGACTGGCCGAAAGAGAGGTGAGTCGTCGGGGCCAATTTGTAAGGTTCGGAACTGCTGAAGAAGATTTTCTAATTCTTGGCGTTGTGCGGTAGGCCGAAGGCTTCTCCTGGAACCCTTGGATGAGTCCCTTGCGGTGGGCTCCAGTTGTAAAGATGAGAGAATGGCTGGGAGGACTAAGGGTGTAAGACACACTTGCCCTGGGCCGTCAAAGGGAAGAGGGGAGGTGAGATACTTCGCCCCTAAAGGGAATCAAGGTAAGGGAAGAGTCAGAAGGAAGTCCAAGGCTGAAGGATAAAGTGCAGAGGATAGTCCAGGGAGCGACCAGAGTGCGAGACCGGAAGTCCAAGGTGCACAAGACGAAGGGGGCGAGAGCAGGATACAGTGACAGTGACAGTGAACAGTGCGGTAGGCGGTGAACGGTACGAGGGACGAGTGGTTCGAACAGTTCGTGAATCCAACCAAAAGTGAGTTTCAATTCCTAAGTACAAGGCTTTATAGTCTGGGTATACCCAAGACTGTCAAACTCAAGATAGCAGTCAAGTCCAAAGGAAACGGGTAAAAGGGGTCAGGTACCGGGCCCGAGACTGATGTCTAACCAGATGCTTTAGGCACCGGAAAGACTGATCGGAGGCCGATGGTACCGATAGAAAGTGAAGCGGTAACATACTAACAATGTAAACCGAGTAGTCCAGACATGCTCGGCATGGTCCGGTATAAACCGAGACCGGTCATAGCAACTAAAAAGAGTTCGGAGTGAAGGGATAATAGTAAGGCAGTCAGGTGAAAGGTAAAAGGGGTGGAATATCAGCACAGAGACATACTGGTCTCTACAACATGCAAGTACTTGAACAGAGTGCATGTTGTTCAGAAACAGCTGCAAAATTGATTGTGATGGAGACTCCAGATTCAGAGTGCAAATGACGCAACCATTGACAACATAAACACCATCGTCCAATGGGAAGGGGTCGCCACCGAACGTCAAGACCTGAACAGATAAATTGTTGTCAGGCATGGGAAGATGGCCATCATGAAGCCAAAACCGCTTCTTTTCAGCATATTGGTAAGGACAACTGTTGTCGACGCTGATGATTCCGTGAATGGTGCATACAAGTGACATGATGTCAGTCCAACGGAAGCGATGATTGTAGCAGTGATTTTTGTTTATGGGCAGAAAACCTGTGACGTCAGAGGAAAAGGAGTGGGAAAAGGCAAGACGACAAAGGGCAAGCCACCGGATTACCTGAGAATGGCAAAGAAGAGGGGGGGAAGCGATCATCAACAAAGAAAATGATATGCTGACTATAGATAAAGCATGGTGCCATGTGAATGGATGCAGAACTTGAAGTCCGTTGCACGTTCGGTGCACTGGTAGGGGATGAGCGAAGGGGTGAAAGAAACACGGATTACACACGGATCCATGCGAGACTGGAAGTGAAAACGAGATATGATCACATGAGAATGGAGTAAGTGAAACATTTGAAATGCGAGACAAAAGACAAAACATGCGCACAGCATGACGCAGAAGACACAATTGTGCACGAGGCACTGTGCTTTATCTATAGAGATGTACTCAGCATCAATTAAACACTTCTTTTCACCTGGGCTGGTATAATCGCTCAAGATCAGACACTGTTCAATGCTTTCAAACCTTTGGCTTATTTTGGATCGAGTGGGTCACATGCTCAAAGTTTGACCAATGCAGGAGAGCTACCAAATACATATATATGCAACATAGAAAGTTGAGCAGTATCTTCTCCCTCATGTCACCACCCCAGAATCTTTATTGTCAATGAACCCTGCTTAAAGTTGGGTATACCCTCAGTGAAGGTTCAAGCATGCTAACCACATAACTTTGTCACTGATGAGCTATCAATAGTCGCTCTTTATGATTCCAAAATGCAAGTTGTGGATATATGTAAGAATAAGATAAGATGGTAGGTTTGTCCGTCAGTGAACCAGTTTATTGAGTTCCTTCAAAAATATTTTCCATCTTGATACCAGGATTCTAGCACTAAGTGTGGAGGTGTTCGATGAACTGATTACATGCCTTGCTTTAAGAAACCATGGGGAAGGGGTGAGCAGGCCTTATGGACATTCCCTTGCCCCATTACTACTATTTTCCAACTTGCCTGTGTGACGGCCAGCAGTTTCACAGTGTTGGGCAGAGGATCAAGGCTGCATCATCTCTGTGGGCCATTGCCTGGACATCATGCCACCTATGTACTGTAATAGAGCGTGCGATAGCAACGGCCATTTTTTTAACTGGGTCTGCCCATTCTAAAGATCAGGGCATCCCAAAACAGCTGGATGCATGACCCAGACATGTCGGAATGCAACCTTTACTTCGAGTTGGGACATGGCTGACTAAGCCGTGACCGTCTGTGACTGCCCGAGCCGAGCGCGGCAAGCGGAGTTCGATTTCACGACCCCCAACACCGCTGGCTCAACTCACCCCCCCTGCACCCGGGGACGGGGCGACGCTCCTCAACGCTCGACGACGACGCACGCACGGTGCTGCCGCCACGCATGCCGCTCGTATTTCCGTCAAGACGGGTGCTGGGAGCTGACTTGTGGGTGCATTGGCACGCTCGGGTAAGTCGCGCCGCTTCTTCGTACCTCTGTGCTCAATCACGACACCTTCAGCCCTGGTTCATTTGGTGGGGCTCGTCCTCACCTCACGTGCACCTCCGGCACCTCCCGTCGTGTCCCATGAAGAAAATCGCATCTGCCTCTTCATGGGACACGCGATTTTTGGCAGAGCCCCTGCTCTAACTCGTGTCCCATGAAGCAGACTCGCTCTGCGGCCTCATGGGACACGCGTCCCGAAACGGTAAACGTTCCTGCCAAGGCAGGGTCCCTCCGCTGATGAGACGCGAGACGGAGCGAGTCGTTCGAGCTCCCTTCGCCCTCAGGCTTCTCCCTCTGCCACCATGGCCCACACACCGTGCTCACCAGCATGCGAGGCTGCTACACACCAGCAACAGCAATAGCCACGTCGACCACAACAGGTCAGCAGCACCAGCAACAGTGACGGCGACGACGCTCGTCGATGGCAAACACCAGGTGTGTTTTTCGTCAATGTATCTGCCTGCTCACAGCTTACAACACCAACGAGGGCCTGCTGGCAGCTAACCTGCTTCTGAGTCTGCCGTCGCGGGATGCCTGCTGTCGACCACAGCTGTGAGTCTCCTCTTCCCATCACTTGCACCAGGCCCTCACCCCAGACGGATCACCCCTGGCCCTGATCCCTGACTCGGGTTCAACATCAGCCATGAGGAGGGTGTTGTCGCCATTGGTGTCGATGTCATGAAGTCAAGGTCCCTCCCCGAATCACCCATCGTGAGTTCGTGGTCTCCCTCTGTCCGTTCATGCCCATGGTTTG
>JBBPQL010001116.1:0-12587 GCA_038092515.1 Boletus subparvulus | reverse complement strand
CCACCTGGTTACCAAAAAACTTGGCGTCTTGGCAGCGCATTTTCCGATTGGTTGGTCATGCTAGACACATGCACGGCGTGGGTATTCGTTCGACCAACTTCCCAGCTCGTTCATTGATGCGGCCAAACCACAGTCACGGTGACTTCGACAAACGGCGCAAACCCCAGCCAAATTATGCGAGGCACAGACGGAGTATTGATTGCACACAGGAGAGCGTCCACGACGATATCGAATGGAGAGGCATACACGAGGTGAGTATACCTCATTCGGGACGCAACAGAGGATGGTCCTACTCACAACTTTTCATAGTGCACGATGATTCTTGGATCAATCGCGTCAGATTCCTAACTCGGGATATCTCACGATTCCTCTTGGTCCTAGCATCCACCTAGCCCTCGGGCTTAACAACGGAGGTGCACAACCATCCACAGGTTCAACTCTCCGGAAATGCTTGGCCCACTCAACGCTGTGACACCCTTGATCCGGTTCTGATTGCCGTCGGTAGAAGCAACGCCCTGGCGGGCTGGTCGATCGACGATGTTCAAATGAACATCGCCAACAATCTAGCCTTTAGGGCCGTCGTAGCTTCAAGGCTTTATACTTGCTGCGCTTCCGACAGGAACGTGATGTAATCGTGAAGGCGTTTTTCGACCGTAAAGTTTCGTCCTGTTCTCAGTGCTGTGTATGCACAAGAATGAAGACGCTCTTGCATTGCCTTCCGCCACATTACGTCACGGCCTCCATTTCGTACCATGTAATTGTCAGATGCCGAGGATCGTACGTAAATCTTTGTTCCAAATGCTTCTTGAAACAAATAGTTAAAACACCAGGTAGAGGAAAACCGCCACGGCTCACCTGCAACCCCCTTCTCATCGACTTCGCTGTTCATCCCTGCCAGTGGCAGTGTCCCTATCATGTCTTCGGACTTGCAGTCAATTTTGGAGCTTCTCCAGATGAATGACTATGTATCCCGTACAGTCATTCACACCTCTAACTGATGATTGAGCTTATTGACGACCACAGTCATAATCGTCACTGCTGTCATATATGATTATGGTGAGCAGTGCCTTTGTGCATTTATTCATCTCAGACTGAAATGAGAATCCTGCCACCTTGCTGGTAGTCCTCATGTTTGCAAGAGAGGTATATTATCAACTTGTTTCACTTTCCACATCTCATTTGTTGGCTGGTAATGCTTAAAGATAGACTATGTTTGGGTCAGACAGCAATAGTCACCATGCATGGCCCAAGTCCCTTACAGTCTCACAGCATAGGCCCTGGACCTGGGTCTCCACAATATTTATTCTGGTGTGTATAAAGGCTTGGGGGTCACTCCATTGCATGTGTTTTGAATTTACAGTTCCATAGGTTCGCTATCTTGGTCTTGCTTGGGCTATGTAGGTTTATTATTGGTGTAATCCATGTCAATCTCACACAGCTAACAATGAATATGTTCCCAAGTATTGGTGGCCTTGGTGTGTTCATAATTGAATTCAGAAATGAATTGGGCTGATCAGATATATTTTTAGAAGGTAGTACCTTTCTGCCTGGTGCAGTAAAAGTGAGTTATTCTGCATTACACCTTGTGTGTTATTAATGATTGTCTTATGGTAGATGTGTGCATCTAAATTCTATTTGTCGGCTGTATTGATAATAGTTCATAGGTGTAAGCACAGCAATCTTCTGCCCTCCACAATGTCAGTATGAGACATGGATATCCTAAAGGTACTGCAATCTATCTGGTGGCTAATTGGGCATTTGCTATATTTCTTACTGCTGCTGATTGTGAGTTACTATACTCCTTGATTCCATTTCCCCTAACCATGTTTTTAAATTACAGTGGTCATGATCCTGCGGGTGTATGCAATGTGGAATCAATCCAAGTGGATCATTTATACCCTCTTCTTCATTTATGTGCCACAGGTTATTCTTGATTTTGTTAGTCAAGGTATCTACATCAATCCCAATACCTACCTCTCAGGTATGTCTCAAGCTAAACTGCAAGCTAAACTGGGATCTCACACATGTCCCCTTGTCTCCTACCACCCTTTTCTCCAGTCACAGTTGTCCAAGTTATTGACATTGCTTTTTGCAATGTTGTAATTGATCTTCCAGTACAACTAGTATTGGGCATTACAACTCTCCGATTTCTTCTTGCTGTTATGCTTTTAATGCTTGCTGTCATCCCAACCTTGAAGGAGTCAGTGGTGTTGTATAGAGCAACCAAGCAGTGGCAGCCTAACCAGTACATGCAACAACTTGTGACAGATGGAGTTCTTTATTTTGTTGTGTATGTCTTCCCCTTCCCCTTTCTTTCAGTTGCATTGCATTCTCCTGCCCATGTTACTCTCAGCTACCTGCCAAAAAAAAAAATCACAAAAACTGATCACTATGAACTTCTAGGAACATAGTTTTCAATATCACTACTGCTTGGCTCAAAAATGCCATTACACTAAGCAGTACTTTACAGCTTGTCCTGATCTTGCTTTATTATACAACTCTATTCCCCATAATGCCTCGGTTCATTATCAGCGTGCGAGAGCTGTATGACCGCGACCTTCGTGGTCGTCGGCAGGGGATTGACGCTGGATTCGGTGTGTCGTCGCAACACGCTTCCAGTGGGAACGCGGCCGTGTCTACGATTCGGTTCGCGGATCCGGGGCAGGAGGGGGATCAGGTGGCAGAGGGTGAAGTGGATGACTCGGGGGCTATTCGACTCGAGATGAGAGATGGTACGCGTCAGGTTTGAGTGGGAACTTTTTGTGCAGGAAGTAGGCAAGGACGGGGGGTATTTATAATTGCTGACTGGGATATTTATTTTACCCATGTAAACGCGTATTCCACGGTTTCTTTTTGGTGTACGAAATGGACTATTGTAGAAACCGGTCGGCGAGCGAGAGTCTTATTCTGAATTTGCAGTGATCATGCTTATCAGCTGCGATGGGCCTGTAAACGGTCCACCGCACGTGGGTCCGTTGATGGCGGCGTGAGGCCCGACGTCGTCCTCTACATACGCCAGTGTGCACCCGTGTGCATATTTTCGCAGTCCAGAAGGGGGTGAGTGAGATTTAGAGCGTTCATCCCAGAGAGGTCACTTCTCGTATCGATGTCCGCCATTCTGAACGGTGAGGGCCTCGACACGATCTGAACGTGTTTAAAAGGACTGAAAAAGGCATGCGTTGGAAAACAATGTGCCATCGTCCTCGAAGGGAAGAGGTGTATCGTTTGAATACGGCGATGACCATCCGGACACATAGGTCTACTTGATCATCCCCAAAACAACAACCCACGCTCGGCCTTCTCGACCTCGACCTCCAACGACCTCCCATCGATCGCAGTCCACCACTCGGGTCGATCTATCTTCTCCGCCTTCTTCCTGCTCTTGATTGCCGACTCGAATGCGACCTTGCGCGCGTTGAGCGACGCCATCCGGCGCGGATCCGAGTGGCCGGTAAACATCACCACGGCAGTGCGCGCCGGAAGGGACGCGTAGAGGGTGACGAGTTGCGCGTCCAACGTGGCTTGTACAATCGCGAGCGCTTCTGGGGACGCCTCAGTTGGAGGGGCCACCACGACTGATGCATCCGCCGTCGCTTTCGGCATCAGCCCTGTCCGAGCAAAAACGATCAATTCCCACCCACCCACTCGAGCGACGCACACTTACAGCCCATAGCGCCCGCAATGCCTGTAAACCGCCCAAACAGGAATTCGTGCGGAGGGATCGATTGGATCTAGCCATCTAGCACCTCACGATCGCTCTCGCACGCGAAGGCGTCCATCGCCTTGGCTACGCACATCACGCCTGGTGTCCACGACGGCCGCTCTCACAGCGCCCTGCCCTCCCTCCCGCACGCCGTCGCCTTGCGCTCAAAGATACTCTCATGGTCGAACTTGAACTGGTCTAAATCCGGCCCCATTTTGGAGTTTTAGCCGAAGCAAATCAACGCAGGCACGCGCGTCTGGATCTCGCGGTCACACCATTTCTTGATTAGCCATGCGAATCCGGGTTTGAGTGATCGACCGCATGAGTGGTAATGGGTAAGTGGGGTGTCGATGCAGAGGAGGTGGCATATCCGGACGGCTTTGATGTCGGATTCGAGGGAGTGACATGCGAGAATACCTCACCGAGTTGCCTGACCATCTACATGGTCGGTGGTGTGCGTGCGTCGAGAGGAGGAGAGGGAAAGCGATACTTTATGGGGCAATCCATGACGGGTTTGGGTGACAATGCCAGACTCGTCGAGTCGTAGTCGTCACACCATCTCGCGGTCAACGGCGTATACTCGTGTGGGAGGGGAAAGATGGATTCGGGGACGGTCTGAGGAGTCTACCCAACTGTCTGGCTTGTCGAAGGCTTTTGCCGTGTATGATGGTATAGGACAGCCGTTTTCAATCATTTGTTGCACGGAAAGCAAGCATATCGACGGGTCCTTGTCGAAAGCGCGTTCTGCTACAAGGGGCGGCGTCAGATGGTATTCGGAAGGGGAAAAAGCGCATACATGCTAGTCGAGCCCCAATCCGTCTCTTTTTCCCTCGCCGCTGACGGGTCCTTGGAATAATGTGCCGAGGATGGAGTACATGCTGGTCGCCTTGGGTTGGGCAAGCATGGTTAAACGCGGAGGCGATGAAGGGGAGCGGGCGTTTGACTGGTGTCGGTCGTGGCTGAGATGGGTGGAGAAATTCGGTGAATATGCCCGGTATCAAGAGTGTGAAGACTTTTGTATCGACCGCGCGTTCTGAACGAGCGTCGATATATGATCACGAAAAAGTTGGGATGTTGCGGGTCTGCGTGCAATGGAAGACGAAATCAGTGCTTCTCGCTTTCGTTGCCCGAGCCGTTCCATGCGAGTCCGGAGTGTGTCTAATCGGGAGAAATGCCATATTTTGCCGGTTTGAGTCCTGTGGACGAATAGTGGGTGTCTATGCCGGTATAATCGGAAGCGTACGATGAAAAAAAATGCGTTGTAGTGGAGAGCGTCATTGTAGTTTACTTCAAGGAGTCAACCTGCCCACAAACGGTACAGGTCCCGCTCGTTCACATTTTCGTCCACGCCACGCAAGTTCCATACCGACTCCCGTCTTCGGCGCGAACAGTCTCGCTTCTCCTCCCGTCGTCCCGGTGAAGGCTACCACCTTGGCACACCGCGCCAAACTCGCATTACAACGGTGGTCTGAAGAACGTTATCGGCAGCGTCAACGTCTCACTTGGGGCAGCACTGGATGGCTTCGGTCCGGATCTGCGCAACATCATCAATTTTTGGATCCCGGATGCCGAGTTTGAAAGTTGCTATGATGATTCACGAAGTTTGCCACCAGGTTCGTCGCACCTTGGCCTTTCTAAACACAACAGCTGACCCTTCGTGATCAAGGTGCTCTTGCGTTATCCCTGCCTGTAAGGCTAAGCTCGAATACCCTTCGTCATGAACGCATGCTCAGGTGATTTATAGTACGATATCTCCATGAACGGTTCAATGGGACGAGGTTCTCGCAGAGCGCAAAGGAAATTCATCGCCCTACGCTGGTGTCGGTTTAGAGGCTTCACCAATATGTCGTGGAACAAATCAATGGTCATAGCTGTGTTAGACTCAGTGTATCTCATCTTGCGCGAGGCGGCGGGGACAATGTTTCCGTCCCTTTTGTCCACTCTTCGAAAGCGGGTGAGTTCAGAGGAGGATCTCATAATGCGGGCTTCCGCCCACGTCTATCTCGGTATGTTTCGTTCCCGACCGTATTTTTCTTGCCCTGACATCTTTTGCAGGTGCATCAGACACGGTACACCCTCTCATCCTGGAAACCGATTGTGCACTGACCAACCTCATCTTCAGGTCGTCTCTGCCGTACGCGCCTTCTTTCTCCCGATGGTCTTGTTCCCCGAAGTTCAAGGCAAGTCCCGGGCGGAGCTCGATGCGGTAGTAGGCAGCGAGAGATTGCCCTCTTTCAATGACCGTGATTCCCTTCCTCAAACCAACGCAGTCTGGAAAGAAGTCCTTCGATAGTACGTACCATTTCTACGTCCTCTGATATTTTTGAGTACGCTCACCAAGATGAAAAAAGCGTTGCCCCACGTCGCCACGGAAGACATTTTTTCCGACGGGCTTCTTATCCCAAAAGGATCGTGCATCATATGTACGGTGAGTACTGTTCCGGCCTCTCTGCATATATGCATCTGTACAGGTTTGCCTCCCACGTCTCCTCACTGACTACGCACAGGGCGGTTCTCCATGACGAGTCCACGTATCCAGACTCTTGTATTCCGCCCTGGACGGTTCCTCGGTGAGACCCCGCACCCAGAATGTCTGCTTTGGATTCGACAGGAGGTAGGTTGGGAGTGGACGCTTGTCGGCCATTTCTGCCACGTTGTATCGTGTTACATTATTCGCTCCATATATAGAGGTTAGTGCCGTACGAGGTGCTTTGGTCCAATCAGAGTCCTCACTAACCCTCGCGTAGACTCGCAAAAGCCTTCAGAAGTGTAACATAATGGCTGCTCTCTGCTGATGTAGGCCCTGTCCAGGTAAGTGGCCGTTTCAGTCTCATGAATCGGCTGCGACATATCACTCCTGTCTCAGGTTGTCACATCGCGCACTGTTTACCTCGGCTGCCATGTCTCTTTCTGTACTCGAGATTTCAAACGACGTCGCCGATGGTGGCCAAATCACCCCAAACGTCGACTTCAGCTCGGGGGCGATTTCGTGAATACCTTTTCATGACGTCCGTCGCCTCTTCCGCATATATGGGTGACGCCAGTTTTGAAAACGCTCAGCCATCGGAAGCCATTTAGCTGCCGGATCACCGCTAGGTCACCAGCCGTCTTGCTGCGCGGTTGATGTTGTTGCTTTGATTCATATGTATACCCGCATGGTCAGGCGGATTATTCCTTTTTTTTGAAGATACAGGAGATGACATCCCTCTGAATAAACTACTTGTCTCACCGCATTCATACTGTACTGTTCTTCAAAGGGCACAGCATTGGAACCCGGGTAGGGTCTGCAGAAATCTGTCAGAAACAAACATCGCCCTAGTTGAGTGCTGAGTCACAAAACCAGCACTGCCCACCCTACCCTGGCTCGCGATCTCTGAAACGGTTTGCTTCATTTACTCATTGTCGATAACTGTGTAACTTATCAGGAATTTAGGAGTTAGAGAAGCCACCTCTCCTATCTCACTCAAAGACATTGAGATTGTCAAAGAGATGACATCAGAGAGACGCGTATGCAGACGATCGACGGAATTCTACATTGGTCATAACCCCATGAACCTCGTCTCGAACTATCCCAACTTCCTTTGTTGGTTTGACCAAGGGAGACTAGTGCCATTCGTTCGAGCAAGTACGCGGAGCGCAATGCACTGGTCGCCAGGGGCATCTTGAGGTTCCGGAAGAACTGGCAATCGGATGATCAGAGATTGTGGAAATACTAGTACGCCTTCGTCAGTGAATGACGATATCGTCGAATAGTGGGGCGATCCTAATGTGAGATCCCTCTTCGTCAATAGTCTTGAAAGAGTCCGCACTCTATGATACGGGTCTGTCGGCCACCGTTGGTACCCCTCGCGGTACCCCTGACAAGCCCGCACATCTTGGCAACGCCTTCACTCGTTTCGAGTGCCTCGGGCGGCCGTAGCACGGAATTGACGCCAAAGGTGCATTGACGGTGCTGAGGTGCACCTTCAGCCAGTTCCACTTCATGATAGGTCCATAAATGACGTTTCAATCGAATGGTGACAAGGGTATCGACTTATATACTTGGTCACCCAAGGTTGATATCACTTGAATTCCGATCGCGTACGCACCCCTTCTCAAATGCCCATACCTCCAAAGAATCCGCTATCTGAATGTGATGACTCGAACCCACAGAGAGTCATAATGTGCAATTGGGAAGCTTGACAACGTACGACCCAAGGAGACAATTTAATACCGCTAGGCGTGTTGGTGAGCACACGTGGCATATCCCAGTGCTTGATGAGCCTTCGAATTCCCCCTCCGTTTTTGACGGATTGAAGGGCTGGCAAAGATAGTCTACAAGGGGAGATCAAAAGACGAGGTTCCAGTCCTTCAAATATGTGCGTACTGCAAATGCGTGGATGAGATTCCTCGAGTGTCACGAGCGTAGTCTTGTATGCGTCTATTGCCTCGGCGTAACAACCTACTCCGTGAAGTACCGCGCGTTTCTGCTCATACCCGCGAAGGGGAAGAAGGGTCAAGCAATTATTGACAGGAACCGCGTCCGTCGACACAAATGATCAATGCATCCATACATCCAGTGTGAAAACCAAACAGCACGTCCTGCCGCCTGCGAGCGGAAGATAAAAAAATGGTAAAACAGCCTGATGATCAACAAACCATGGGCTGAAAAGCACAAGACATAGATAAAGACGGATGCAGTACAGCAGTAAATGGCACAGCAACATGCAAATATATACAAACAGCGTGGTTAGGGTTTGGGAGGACGAAAAACTCACCACTACCGTAGCGGGAACAATAGGGCGTTTTGTGATGGGCCTGAACAGATGCACGACGTGAGTAGTTGTTCCGTCATCTTCCCAGCTGGCTCATTGATGATCTGGGCACTTCAGTAACCGTGACTTGGAGGAACAGCGGAAACGGTAGTCAGATTACTGGATCGACTGCGAGCATAGACGGAGCATGTCAAGTGGAGAGGCATACAGAGGTGGGTATACCTCTATTTGGGACGCAAGAGAGGCTCCTGCTCACAAGTTTTGATGGTGTGCGATGACCCTTGAATCCATCACGGCAGATTCCTAACTCGGGCTACCTCACGATTCCTCCTGCCAGTGGTTCCAGCATCTATCTGATCCTTGGACTTAACCCGGCGGTGTGCAGTCATCCATAGATTAAGCTCTCAACCCACTCATCACCGCAACATGCTTCTTGATGATCACGGTTAAGATCACCGTTGGTAGAAGCAATGTCCTGTCATGGGTGGCTCTCTTCATCACTTCCGTAGCTCTTCTACTGACATGATGTGACCGTACATGATTGATGACGGTGAGTTCTGTGTCATTGGTGGCGGAGCACTGCTGATTGTCGCCCATCTCCCTTTGCCCTGTAACCAAAATTTTGAGGAATTCCATTTCCTCAATCTTCGGGTTCAGGCCATCCCATTTGCGGTGCAGACGTGGAAGGAGTGCCGATCATTGATCAGCGACGATGTTCAAATGAGCATCGACAACAGTATAGCATTTTTAAGCCATGAAATGATCAGATGGTAGAAAGATGGAAGCTGGTAGCTTCCTTGCCACGCTTACGACAGGGACGTGATATGATTATGATCCTGAGTGAAAACCATCTTGGACCGCAAATTTTCGTTCTGTGCTTAGTGTCGTGTATGCAACGAGTGTCTTCTGTGCGAGAACGAAAACGCTCTCACATTGCCTTCAAGTTCCGTCACATTACGTCTCCATTTCATATCGTGCGATGGTCGGATGTCCGAGGATCATACGTTTTTGAAACAGATACTTAAAACATCGGATAGAAGACGACCACAAGGGATTCGCAAGGCTGAACCACCTGCAACTTCCCTCTCCGAGTCCTCGACTTTGCTGTTCTTCCTGCCACCATATCTATTATGTCTTCCGACCTACAGTCCACTTTGGAGCTTCTCTGGTTGAATGACTATATATCCCGTATGGTTGTTCACACCTCCAACCAATGATTGATCTTATAGACTATCACAGTCATGATTGTCACCACTGTCATATATGATTATGGTGAGCAGTACATTTGTGCATGCTATTCATTTCAAACTGAAATGTGAATCCTTAATGGCAGTCCTCATGTTTCCAAGAGAGGTATACTAGTCATTCGTTTTGTGCTCTGCATCTCATTTTTTGGCTGACAATGCTTACAGATAGATTATGTTTGGGTGAGGAAACAGCAATTATAAAGCAAGGACCAAGTCCCTTATGGTGTCACAGCACAGGCCCTGGACCTGGGTTTCTGTGGTGTTTGTTGTGGTGTGTATAAAGGCTCAGGGGTCACTCCAATTTTGAATTGACAATTCTGTAGGTCCGCTATCTTGGCCTTTCTTGGGCTATGTAGGTTTATTATTGCATGTCAAGTTACATAGCTAATAATGGATATGTTCTCAAGTCTTGGTGGCCTTGGTGTGTTCAGAGTTAAATCCAGAAATTAATTGAGCTGATAAGATACATTCCAGGTGGTAGTACCTTTGTGCCTGGTCCAATAAAAGTGAGTTATTCTGCATTGCACATTTGTCTGTTATTAATGATTGTCTTATGGTAGATGTATGCATCTACATTCTGGTTGTCAGCTGTACATATTGATGACAGTTCCTAGGTGTAAGCATAGCAATTTGCTGCCCTCTATAGTGTTAGTATGAGTTATGGGTATTCTGAAGGCACTGCAATCTATCTGGTGGCTAATTGGGTATTTCCTATATTTTTTGCTGCTGCTGATTGTGAGTTACTATACTTTCTGATTTTATTTCCCCTAATTATGTTTTTAAACTACAGTGGTCATGATCCTGCGGGTGTATGCAATGTGGAATCAATCCAAAAGGATCCTTTATATCCTCTTGTCCATTTATGTACCACAGGTTATTCTTTCCCTTGTTAGTCAAGGTGTCTACAGTAATAATACCTATCTCTCAGGTATGTCCCAACCTTAACCATAAGCTAAATTGGAATCTCATACATATGTGACCCATTGTCTCCCACCACCTGTTTCTCCAGTGACAGTTGTCCAAGTTGCCAATTTCTCTTTCTGCAATGGTTCATTCAGCAATGCCTCATCCCATCTAGTGTTGGCCATTTTAACTCTTGGAATTGTTCTCAGTGTTATGCTTTTGATGCTTGCTGTCATTTCAACCCTGAAGCAGTCCATCATGTTGTACAAAGCAACCAAGAAGTGGCAGCCTAACCACTATATGCAATTATTTGTGAAAGATGGAATTCTTTATTTCCTTGCGTATGTCTTCCTCTCCCCTTCCCTTCATTACCCCTCATTACCATGACATTCTCCTACCCATTTACTCTCAACCACCTGCAAAAAAGAAAAAAAAAACTAACGACTATGGACTTCTAGGATGACGATTTTCAATATCACTATGGCTTGGCTCCAAAATACCCTTACTCTAAGCAGCACTTTACAGCTTGTCCTGACCTTGCTTTATTTTATATCCCTATGCCCCATGGCGCCTCGGTTCATCATCAGCGTGCGAGAGCTGTATGACCGCGACCTCCGTCAGGGGATCGACACCGGATTCGGTGTGTTGTCACAACCCATTTCCAATGGGAACACGGCAATGTCTGCGATAGAGTTCGCGGCGGGGAAAGAGCAGGGTCAGCTGGCGGAGGGTGAAGTGGATGACTCGGAGGCGATTCCACTCGAGATGAGAGATGGTACGCGTCAGGTTTGAGCAGGTACTGTTTGTGTGGAAAGTCACTGGGCGATGACGGGTGGTATTTATGAATGCTGACTCGGATCATATTTATTTTACCCATGTAAACGCCTCGTCTTCCGCGTTGTTTTTGGTGTACGAAATGTAGAGATCGTCTCAAACGAGCTTGTGCTGGCTTTGCGGATCGGTTCTGTGGCGCAAAACGGATAATGGATGACTATTGTAGAAACCAGTTACCAGCGAGACGCTCTAAATCTACAGTGATCATGCCTTATCAGCCGCGACTCGCCTGTGAACGGTCAACCTGCGGTGTACCCGTTGATGCCATCGTGCTCGCGCTTAGGCTGTGTCCATAAGGACCGCCGTACGCGCAGGAATAACGAATGACTGATTTTCTTCGTCACAGATATTATCTTCATAGCCTGTGTTTGATGAGGTGGTGACACGAGGAGCGACTTTTCAACCTCTACGTTAGAATGCATCCGTTTGCAATATCGTGGCGGTCCAGGAGAGTAATCCAACGAGGGAGTGAATGAGATATAGAGAATTCATCCCAGAGAGAGATCCTGTCTGGTGTTGACGTCCGCCAATCCGAACGGTGCGCGTGTCGCCACGATACACACGATCTGAACGTGTCTGCATGGGTTGAAAGAGACAGGCGATGCAAAGCAATGTGCAGGTGACAATATTTTATATCTCCGTGTCCCCGATGGGTGGAGACGTTTCCGGTCTGTTGAATATCGTGATCTGGGGGGCAGTCCGAATATGAGAGTGGGCTAGTCGGACCAACGTGCATCGCCCGAGTCAACGCATCGATCGTGGTCCGAGGACAGCCATAGAAGATCCATACACGTAGGTCGACTTGATTGCCAAAAAAAAACAACGCACGCTTGGCCTTTTCGACCTCCTCGTCCAACGCCCTCCCATCGCTCGCAGTCTGAATCTACCACTCAGATCGACCGATCTCTGCCTTCTTCCCGCTCTTACATAATCACCGACTCGAACGTTACCTTGCGCCCGTTGAGCGATGCTATCCGACGCGGATCCGATTGGCTGCTGAAGATCACCACGACGGTGCGAGCCCGAAGGGACGCATAGAGGGTGATGAGTTGCGCGTCCAACGTGGCTTGCGCAGTCGAGAGCGATGCCTCTGTCGGAGACCACGACTGGCGCATCCGCCGTCACTTTCGGGGTTAATCCTGACCG
>JBBPQL010001115.1:0-12589 GCA_038092515.1 Boletus subparvulus | reverse complement strand
GCTCATAACCTGTAGAAAACTATAGTGTAGTCACTAAAGAAAAACTACAGTACTTCGAGGCCGAAATAAGGCCTGCTTATGTAAGCTAATAATGTTCTAACCCATATGAAATGGATTAACAACACCTGGGTATGGGTGTGGGTACAACCCCTGGTATCTGGGGGTATACCCATGCAGTTGCCTATTGACAGTGCAGTGGGATTTGAATGTGCACAAGTTTCAATTTCTTCTTGCTCCTTTAACCTTCATGAGAGAGTTGCCTGCATGAACTCAAGTGCACCTTTAGCTCAAGTTCAGAAGAAGTTGACCACATCAGTTTGTGTCTCATCTGGGTGCTCATCAATGTAAGCAAAAATTGTTAGCCAGTCATATGTGGTAAGGTTTCAACGTTGCTTTTTCTCCAGACTTGGATGTGGAATACACTAGTTAGTAGTCACTAAAGTAAAAGGTACAGTACTTGAACACAAAGTAGTCTGTGATTAGGTAATATGGTGGCTGTATGACTGCACACCATTTGTAGTATCTACAATTCCAACACTCCCCCTCAAACAGATGGGTCTACAGTAGTGAATGGAAAAAGAAGGTAATCAAAATAAAGAAATACCTATGTACAGTATATGTTCCACCAAATGGGTGATGAATGAGTTCATGTAGCATCTATGTGCAGAGTCCGTGTGGTGTCCGATTGGTCGCGCACGGTGTCCATATATGATAAGTCGCAGCTCATCCTTGATCGAGTCCTGCGGCCTTGACGTGTCCATATGGCCTGGTAGGTTCATCTCCTTGTACTGACATTTCTAGGTCGCGTTTTCATCTTTTCTTGACGATGCAGTGGGTTTGGGTAGTCGGTGGCTCTCCTGGGATCACTAGGAGGTGGTAGGGGTGGCCTAGGTACGTCTGCCATCGTGCGCTGATACCGTTCTTGCTGACATTCTTATCTTCAGCTAGCATCTTCGTTTTGAGTCATTTTGACTCGCGACATGTGCTGCTCGTTGCACCATCCTTACTGTGTTGAAGTTTTATTATATATGATTAGACTTACTACACTTTAAACTACGACAGTCATACTTCACATATACTTTATTTGCTCTTCATTATATCAGCATATACCTTATATGGTAAATATTCTAGACTCATGGCATCATCATTATTCTTTCTTCTTGATGACATCATCTGACACTATTATTGTGTCATATTGCACCATGATCACGCCATAGCACATCACTCCTTCATCATTTGTGCTAATGGCTTACTCATATACTCATTATGAACTTTCTATGCCTTTTATGGCACCTTCTATGTATACAAGGACAAACAGTCCTTTACATATAAATACTGGGTCTTATACCCTAGAATAACAAGTTCTCTTGCACTCCACAGCGTGATAACTTACAAGCACTCTCTTGCAAGTATACTCAACAGTATAGTGAGTAGTGTTCTCTCTCACTGGGTTCTCTCACACTACGCTGTTGTCTCTGCACCGTTCAAGAAGAGCTCTCTCAAAACACTGCACCTATTCCCATTGCATACAATGTCAATCCCATTGTTCTGACGCTTCCAATCGCCCTTGACAACTCCCGACTTGACTTGCTTGCCCATTTGACTTCCTGGCCCTGTAACTCGACACGGTGGGTTCACATTGCCGACGCACTCATTTCCAACCCTCCTAGGTCACTCCAGGACACTGTGGACACCATCTGGTACAGCTGTTTTGCCGCCCAGCTCCTCTGGCTCCTCTCCAGGTCTACCTGGTGAGTCTTCACCAAACCTTCTCTTCGAGCATTCACCAGTGACTCATTCCGACGTGTTCCGCAGCTTCATTGGCTGTTTCCCAATGTCCTCGACACTCCCTGGCGCTGACAACGTGTCCGCTTTGGCTCCCGGGTTGTCTAGCTCAACTTGGGTCCTCCTGTGTGAGTTTTCATTATTTCTCTGCTCCAAGGGCTCGTCGGTGCGTTCTGACGCATTCCATAGGTTCTTCAGCTGCTTCTCGTCGTCCTCGACACACCTGGATACTCCCATTGTGTCTGCTTCGTCTTTGGTAGGTGCATTGTTGCAGCTCGCAAAACATCTCCTCTCCCCCTCGAGCTCAATGCTCAGGGGTTCATTCGGTGGTCTCGTGATTTCGTCTGGGCTGGTGGATGGTGGATGAGGGTTGGGTGGTGCTCCACTGGCAGGTATGTATGTCTTCGTCGTCCTGTAAGGTGTGCTGACCGCTTTCTTCGACTCTCATCGTCGATTGTATGTGTGCACTTGCACTCCATCTCTCCACCTCGATCAATGCATCCTGGCATGTCTTCGCACTCTCCACCTCAGCCTGTGCCTCCTGTAGCGCTTCCTCTGCCCTGCCGTTGGCCACTGCATCTGCATCTTCGTGTGTGGTGCTTCTGTTTTGCTCGACATCAGTCTTGCCACCTGGCTTGACCTCAACATCTATGGGGCCTCCGGATTCAGTATGTGAAAGTCAACTGTACCCATGACCATGACACAATCCACATAGACATCATCGCCACGCTAACGTGCTCTGCAGCGCTCTTCTGCATTAGGCTCTGTAGCATGCTAAACCCCGTCAAATTGATACCAGAAACCAGAACTCTACTGGGTTGACAGAATCATATATTGATGGATTGCGGTGGCAATGTCTACTGAAGCATTCCCTCCGTCGGAACGACCATTGGTGTAGGAAATGGAAAACCAGTGTCAAAGGTGGTGATTTGTGTGGCCATTGAGAACACCATTCGTGAATCCCCTCTAGTGCTCCTTAACACTGACTCCGGTCATCTCCTCAACAAATCTGGGCAAGCGCTGTAAAGATGATAGAACGGCTGGGAGGACTAAGAGTGTAAGACACACTAGCCCTGGGCCATCAAAGGGAAGAGGGAAGGTGAGATACTTCGCCCCTAAAGGGACTCAAGGTAAGGGAGGAGTCAGAAGAAAGTCCAAAGCCAAAGGCTAAAGTGCAGAGGATAGTCTGGGGAGTGACCGGAGTGCAAGACTGGAAGTCTGAGGTGCACAAGACGAAGGGAACGAGAGTGGGATACAGTGACAGTGACAGTGAATGGTGCAGTAGATGGTGAACAGTACAAGGGATGAGTGGTTCAAACAGTTCGTGAATCCAACCAAAAGTGTGTTTCAATTCCTATGTACAAGGCTTTATAGTCCGGGTATACCCGAGACTGTCAAACTCAAGATAGCTGTCAAGTCCAAAGGGAACAAGTAAAAGGGGTCAGGTACCGGGCCTGAGACCGATGTCTAACCGGGTGCTTTCAGCACCGGAGAGACCGACCAGGGGCCGATGGTACCGATAGAAAGTGAAGCCATAATGTACTAACAATATAAACCGAGTAGTCCAGACACGCTTGGCATGGTCCGGTATAAACCGAGACCGGTCTTAGCAACTAAAAGGGAGTTCGGAGCGAAAGGATAACAGTAAGGCAGTCGGATGAAAGGTAGGGGGGGTGGGGTATAAGCACAGAGATGTACAAGTCTCTACATCCGTGGGGGACTTGGTTTCTGACTGTCCCCAGTCAGAAAAGATCCGTGCCGAGAAGAGAACAATGCGGAGTCCGAAAGCGTGTGACCAGGTATACATATAGTCCAACGTGCGTCACATTATTCTTTCTCACTTCTCACCCTCCAACCATCATGTCGCAATTCCAGTCCCACCTCGACAAATTCCACGCCATGACTGACACCGGCTCCCTTCTGCGCCTCAATGCTTGGCACAGCTTCCATCAAGCCACCGAGCAGCTTGATGGACTCGCGAGGTCGGTACCTGACGACAAGGACGAGCTGGCCGAGGACCAGGAGATCTGGGTGGAGGTGTTTGGCAAGGCAATGGTAAGCCAATCATATTCAATGATAGTGGCAGCTGATGCAATGTTTGGGTAGGATGCTTGGGAGAGACACTGACGTGAGGCCGACAAGCTCGGCATCGACACCGACATTGACGACCAATTCGCGGTTGTGGTCACAGAGGCTGAATGGGTAGGGAGGGCGGCGATGAGGCTGGCATCCCAGGTGTCGGCAATGGAGGTGGAGCAGGTGGAGCAGGTGGTGGTACCTGCCGCGGAGACAAGGGGGGTGTCGTCCGAGGTGGTGTTGGTCGCCTCGTCCACGCGCAAGGTGAGTAGCGACACCATCGGTCTGTCAAACCGGACTAATGAGCGTCCAGAGGGTTCAGGAAGAGGATGAGGAGGGTGTGGTGGCCGAGTCCGCCACTATCAAGCGCAAGGTCTCGGCGCTGGCGGTGCGACTGGTTGGCACTGAAGGTGCATGCGAGACCTGCAAGAAGGCGGGGGTCGCGGCCGAATGCGCATATGGGACTGGTGCGGCTTGCGCCCAATGCAAGTTGGCCAAGCTGCGCTGCAGCTTGGTGCAAGGGTGGCACAGGCAGAGGAAGCCCACCAAAGCAGTGGGGAGCTCGGCGGCGGCAGTGGTCGTTGTCGAGACGACAAAAAGTAAGTCGACCCTCTCAGTCTTCCCCTCCCTGACTCACCGGTTTGACAGGCGGGATGGTTCGGCTGTCGGCCAAGGCTGGCCCCAGCAAAAGGGCTCCCTCACCCATTGAGGTCGACGAAGAGAGCGAGGACGAGGGGCAGATGACCCCGGACCTATTGAAGGGGAAGGTGTGCACAGTGCCGAAGAAGACTAGTGGCAAGTCGGAGGCACGGAAGACCCGGGATGTGCTGGTGCACCGTCTCAACCACCTCCACTCCCAGCTCTTCCAGATCCGGGCAAAGGTGAAGGAGTTGGAGGTTGAGCATGCAGTGGTCATGTCGGAGGTGAGTGAGATAGTGGAGGCGCTCGAGGACATGGACCTGTAGATACATAGTTTCCTCCCCTCCGTCCTCCGCTTAGTCTGAGTCAAAAATGTAAAGTATGCTTAAATGGATTGGGTTTTCAGTTTATTGGTGCGAAAAAGAAAAAGAGAAAAATAAGGAATAAGGGATGAAACATCGTAAAAAAAAGGGTCGAAAGGGCAAGATTAAACGAAATCAAAGTCCGGTGTGCGGGGTACCACCCGTCTTGTGTTCTTTGGTCTTCTTTCCACTTCTACATCTACCGGTCTTTGTTCGGTCTAAGTGTCAGTGTTTGGTATGTTCGGTCTATGAGCTATAAACGGGCATGTGGCCCGTCATGCATTAGAAAGGAAAGGTGTTTGGTATGGGTTTTCAGAGAGACATATGGAGTAGGAGATGAGAGGGAGAAATGGAATATTTTGATGTCTGGCTTTTGGTATATAGTAGAAGGGACATGGACTGTCTGTGGTGACAGTTTTTTTAGTGAGAGATATAGGAGGTAGATGTGAGTCACCGGTCTAATCCTGGGGTGGAACAGAGATTATAGTATGAGGAAAAATTATGAGCGTCGGTCTTTGGTGACGTATGCCCAGACTAGTCTGACTCATAAGAGTCTCAGTCTTCTTCTTCGGGCTCTTCCACATTTTCTCCTGCCAGCTTATCCAGGTTTTCATCATCTGTATCTGTGAGCTCAGTGATACGAATAACAGATGAAAGGCGAGAATAGTAGGGGATAAGCCGAAAGGCAGTGTAGCGCAATCTGGATACCGCTCTGTCCAACTCCGCCAGTAGATATGACCTGCCGGTAGTCTGGCGAAGGACCACCATAGGACCTAAGTACCGAGGCTTTGTCTTTCGGTTGAACTCCTTCTCAATTCAAAAGCGGCCTTGAAGTGCTTGACGGACTCAAACTGAGCCTTTAGGACACGCTCATGGATCGACTCCAGGTCCTCCTGATGCTTTTGGAGCTGGCAGGCTCTCCAAGCGATCAGTCTGGATGAGGAGAGGGGTTCAGTATCTGGAGGAGGAACGAGAAATGTTGCTTCGGTGAGATCAAAAGGAAATAATGGCTCGACGCCGTGAACCATAAAGTATGGAGACAAACTAGTAGACCAAAGCATGGTCACACGCTCAGCCCAAAAGACTGAGTGAGCGGCGGTATGCCAGCGGAACTCCCCCCCCAGGGTGCTTTTGATGATGGCCTCCCGGACATCAAGGTGATGCCATTCGACCACACCCTTAGCCTGGGAGTTATAGGGGGAGATGCATATATGCCGAATATTGTATTGGTCGGTGAGGACATCGAGAGCCTGAACAAAGGCAGGGCCGTTGTCAGTGACAATCTCAGCCAAAGTGCCCCAATGACAGAGAATATCTTCAAAAATAAAGGAAGCAAGGGTGGAGGCATTCTTGGAATGCAACATCCGCCACTTGGGGTAAGCGGTCAGCGCACAGCAAGCTTGAACAATATACCAATAACCGGCAGACCAAGGCATGACCATCGTGTCTAGGTGGACCTTGCAAAACAAGCCACCAATAACCGGCACGGTAGGAGGAATATGTAATCGATGAGTCTGGCAAAGTTGGCACTCATGACAGGTTCGGATGAACCACTTGATGTCTTCGACCAGTATCGGCCACCAGAAGTGGAGTAGAAGCCAGGTCCAGACTGTAAAGACACCTTTGTGCCTGAGGTCACTGCGAGCCTCCTTGATTAGTCCGAAATGCTGGTGTTCAGGTACTACCAACTGGTGGTGACTGTGCAGTTCTTGGTGCCATAGGCTGCCATGGAGGAGAAAGAATTTCGTCACTGAGTTAACGAATGAGTGAAACTCTGTGTCAGAAAGGTCAGCCGGTCAAGCACAAGTCTCGAGAAAGCCTCAGATCAAGCAAATCCAGGCTTCTCTAGTGATGGCCTTGGTAGACCGAGGTATAGTGGGAGAGTCCGACTCGGCGATGGGCTTGGAAACGGAGGAGTGAAGGACAAAAGAATATGATTGAACAAAGATCGGCAGAGGAATGGGTAAAAGGAGGAAGCAACCCAACGCTGAGGGGATGGAGGGCGGTAGGCAAGGGGAACGAAACCCCAATTGAGCAGAGTATGGCGTGGTAGAAGAAGGCAATAACCGAACATTGAGTAAGGTAATGCAAAAAGAGTACATAAGAACTGTCCAACCAATCCTCGAAATCATCTGTATCTGGAGGATCGTCATCCGAGGGTGGCTGATGCGACAGTCTGTCAGGACTGGTGTGTCAGTCTGCGGAAATGAGATGAAGTTCGAAATGAAATAATAGTATTCCAGCAATCCACTGATTGATGGTCGCGTTTGGCTGCAGATCAGGGTTGTTAATCATGCCTTTGACGTATTTGGTGTCCATTTCTACAACAAGGTTAGTGACTCCAAAGATGAATACCCGGACTGCTTGGAGAGAGCGGAACAGTCCGTACAGCTCGAGCTTAGCCTGGGAATACCGGCTTTCTATGCTCGTGAGGCTGATAGAGCCAAAGCAGTTCGGATAGTGCTTGCCATCCTCCCCTTCCTATGACAGAATGAAGCCGACTGCAATGACTGAGGTGTCTACAGCGAGTACAACCTCTCAGCTGGACTCATAGTCCAAGCGCCAGAGCGCTGGAGACTGAATGATTTCATCCTTCAGACGAATCATTGCGGTGCGCTGGGCCTCACCCCACTTGAAGGGAATACCCTTTCACATCAGTCCGACTAGTGGCCTAGCGATAGCAGCGAAATTTCGAATAAAAATCCGAAGCATGCCATAGGTCCCTAAGAACCCATGAACTTGCGTAAGATTCTCGCATTCCAGCCAATCCCTGATCTTCTGGATTTTAGCCTTGTGTGGAACCCGACCTTCGGAGGTGCACTTGTGACCGACAATGGTGGCGTCCGGAGCGGCAAGAACAAATTTCTTAGCTGAAACAGTTGCGTTAATGTTTTGGAGGCATTGGAGGATTCTGTGGACAACAGTGAGATGTTTCCAGATAAATAACCTGATGCCTGCATTCTCTGGTATCATCTCATACGAGCCGTCCGGTCTTTGGTACTGGGACATCTCGGACTTCACTGGCAGGTCATTGATGAACAGCATGGTATGGTGTGGTATCTCGTCCTGGAGAATGAATGCCATGTCAGCCTGGTAAATCTGGACAGCGTTAGTATGTCCCATCAGTAGAGTAGTAAGATGATGCGGTCCGAGCGGACTATTAAACGTAGTCATATCCTGGGAGTCCATGTGTAACGGACGTTGGTCATATCCGGCGAATAAGTCCATCATGCTGTAGACCGTGTACCCACCAAACGACTTGGCTAGGTGCTCTACAAAGGGAGGGACCAAAGAATCCTGGATGGTGACAGTGTTGAGGGGCTGAAGGTTGTGCATGAGCCAAAGCATCCCACCATCCTGTTTGAGCATGCAGAACCAGTGGGACTGGTATGCTGCGGTGGACGGTTCGTACACACCAGAGGCGATATGGTCTTTGATAATCTGAATGGCTTGATCCCAGGATGAAGGTGGGATAGGAATGTTTCGGAGTATCCATGGTGTATGGGGAACGGTAGGTATCTTGACTGGTGGAAAGTACCGATCATCTAATCAGCTGCGTTCAGTAGCGGTCCATGCGAAAGTGGTCTCATGATTGAGAACCATCCACTGGACTAGCTTGACCTCTTTGGGCCACAGCCATTGGGCTGGGTCGAGGTCAAGCACATCGGCGTGTTCCTGTGTGAATTTTTGTCCAGGGGGTTAGTCGGTAAGGTTATAAGACCAGCCAGAGGATCGTCAGGTCACCGGAAGAGTACACAATACTCCTCCTCGAGAGGAGCTAGTACTGGCCGGACCTTTTTGGCTATGGGCTTGTAAGCGAGTGAGTGAGAAGTAAAATTGAAGGAATAGGTATCGAGAAGGGCAGAAACATGAGATGGAGAGAGAACCGATTGAGTAGAAGAGAGAAACAGATATGCCAAGGATGGCGCATAGTGAGATAGGTTCGGGGCTGAGAGCGGCCCCCAGTCTAATGATGCCAAAACGGAAAAAGAAGCGGATGAGGTGGGAGAATAGTTCAAATGGGGCTCTCCCCGACCTTTTGGTGGATCATCGATGTCTAAAAACCCATTTCAACGACAGACTGGTGGCTAGAACAGAATAGTCCATGCCAGCAACACAGACATCCTTCGGTCCAAGCTCAAGTGGGTAACTTGTATGCCTTTCCCAAGTTGGGGTCACAAAGTGTGATTGTCTGAGAGCCGTCCGGAAAGTCTTCAGTAGAAGCGCTGAGTAAACAATGGAAGGGTCATCCAAGCAATAAGTCAAAATTAGCTCTCAGGACTACCTGGACCTGTAAGCAAATCTTGCCAGCACCAAAGTCCAGGCAGAGATTTCAACAATGCTGAGGGTAGACTCGGTAGTGGTGTTGGCGTTAGACATCATCATTACATGGTCGGACCGAACCAGTAGACCGAGGTCTTCCCACACCCGCTTGGGCATGGCAACTATTTCAGAGCCCGAGTCAAGGACTCTGAGGATAGACCAACCGGTTCTGACAATCTTTGCTTCAAGAGACTGAAGCGGCACTGAGTGGTGCGCCACGATTAGTCCGTCGTCACTTCAGTGCATGCGGTCACTGAAGGCTCGGTCTACCTTGCCAGGGTCACATCTGGCGAGCTCATTGACCTGTACAGTGTTAGTGGAGACAGGGATACACTTTGCTGTTGATAAGTCCTTGAGTTGCTTGTGGACTTCGGGAGCCACTGCGATGAGCTCTCGAACCAGAACCGGCATGGTGGTTGCGAGAACTCAATCTAAGAGGTGCTTCGGAGCAGTCTCATCTTCGAGAGGGAATGAATATCTAAATTGTCCTTGGGGGTTGAAGAAGGAGGAGGTGTTAGCAGAATCAGTTCGGAACGGATTAGAGGTAGATGGTGACATTGAAGAGAGGGGTCTGTTTGCTACTGGAGTAGGGACTTTTGGAGGAGTCACTGACTTAGACCGCATGGCCTCTATCGCTGGTGAGACAACTTCCTCGGCTACCAATGCAGCACAAGGGCCTGAACAACCGGTCTTTCGAGCCGGCATCTCAACACCATTGAATCGGACTCGCTTCCCTTTGTCCTTCCTATTGGCCTGGAAAGCAGCCCAAGCATTGGTGATGTATGCCTGAAAATCAGGATCAGCAAGAGCAGGGTCTGACTCTTCGTCCGAATCCTGATCAACAGGAGCTATAAAGACCGAAGGTTCAATGTCTAAAATGGCGTCAGTAGTTGAGTTGGTGACCAAGAATATGCCAGAAGTGACAACAGAGGAAGGGGGTGCTGGCGCCAAGGCAGGTAGCCGGTCTAAGCATTCGTGGAGGCAATGAGTACCCTGAACATGCGGAATGTGCCGGCCATCTGGAAGATACTGACGACCGTTGGTACCTTGGCTGGCCTTCCCAGCCTGGAGATAGCCTTCTACAAGGGGGCAGCTCCCCATAAAATGGGAGGGATCAGCACAGAATGCACAGTCCTGATGGGCGGTACGTTGGAGGTTAATCTGCTCTTGCTTGACGACCGAAGCAGCGGTAGGTGTAGTGGTTCATGGAGCAACCGGGATGGGAACTGGTGCTGTCCATGCCGGGTAGTATGGCTGGGCGGTAGGCATGCCGGCAGCTGGTGCAGCTAGAAGAGGACAAAGGGCAGAACCGGTAAGGAGGAATTGAGTAGCCTCAACGATGTTGGCAATAGGATAAGGGTCGGAAGAATGATGAGTGGATTTAGTGATGAGCAGGCGTTGGCGGACTTGAGTCTCAAGGTCAGCTGGCAGACCAGATAGGAACAATGCATCTCAGTCTAAGTCCGAGAGTTTTCAGCCGTTGATGAGGATACAGGCAATCTTCAGAAACTTGCGCTGATATTCACCGAGGTCTTCTAAGGTGCGCATCGGTTTGGCCCAAAACTCCTGGACCAAATATTGGATATTGGCCTGACAGTATCGGTTGGCACCTTTGCACCCAGGGTACAACTTCTTGACTGCCTGAGTGAAGTTTGCCCAGTCTGGTGGGTTAGCGGCAACCTCATCTAGGAGCTCCCAACCTTCCACTTCTTCAAGGTCAGCATACCTGATAGCGACACGGATCTTCTCTAAGTCCATGATACCGGCTGCTGTGCCGAGTATGCCGACATCCTTGAGGAAGTGTGGCAATAAGGCTGGGGTCTTTCCATCAAACTTCGGAGCATTCTGGGTACTGCGGAGCGGCATCTAAGGGGCTGGGTTAGCCATAAGACGATTTTGGACAGGAAGATTTTGAGTGTTAGTAGGTTGTGCAGGAGGAGGAATAATAATATTAGATGGTGTGGACATTGGTCCAAGATGGAGGGCACCAGCCGACAACGGTTGAGCTAGGGCCAAAGGGTTTTCTTGTGAGCCCGAGTTAGTCCGAAATGATAGACCGGAGGGGTCAAGAAGGTAGGAGAGCAATGGGGAAGTAGAATCTGATGATGAGGGTGATGGTGAGGATGAAGACGACGAAGACTCCCCACTTGGAGTGAGAGGAGTGAGAAGAAGAAAAATGGGAGGTGAGGTGCAACTCCCCATTCTGTCGTTGTGGAGTCGAGTGGATATATGCTCCGGGCATGAAGTCACTTAGATTTGTTTCGTCGGCTAAATTTTCTTGAAAGGGGATGTCACTGGTAGTTTCAGTCTCTGGCGTCTCTTTAGACGCCGCTGTCAGAATGTCAGCTAACTCGGGGAAAAGACTCTGGAAGGGCGGTGCGCTCAGCCAATCGGAATGATTGACAGCTGACAGGTCAAAGTCATCATCTGGCAATGGACTGAGGTCCAACCCGGATACCTCAGGAAGATTGGACCAGTTGTGACAGGCATCAATAGAAGCAACCAGCTGAAAGAGAGGTGAGTCGTCAGGGCCAATCTGTAAGGTTTGGAACTGCTGAAGAAGATTTTCTAATTCTTGGTGTTGTGCAGTCAGCCGAAGACTTCTCCTGGAATCCTTGGATGAGTCCCTCGCGGTGGGCTCCAGTTGTAAAGATGATAGAACAGCTGGGAGGACTAAGGGTGTAAGACACACTTGCCCTGGGCCATCAAAGGGAAGAGGCGAGGCGAGATACTTCGCCCCTAGAGGGACTCAAGGTAAGGGAGGAGTCGGAAGGAAGTCCAGGACCAAAGGCTAAAGTGCAGAGGATAGTCTGGGAGGTGACCGGTGTGCGAGACCAGAAGTCCAAGGTGCATGGGATGAAGGGAACGAGAGCAGGATACGGTGACAGTGACAGTGAACAGTGCGGTAGATGGTGAATGGTACGCGGGACAAGTGGTTCAAACAGTTCATGAATCCAACCAAAAGTGTGTTTCAATTCCTAAGTACAAGGCTTTATAGTCCGGGTATACCCGAGACTGTCAAACTCAAGATAGCTGTCAAGTCCAAAGGGAACAAGTAAAAGGGGTCAGGTACTGGGCCTGAGACTGATGTCTAACCAGGTGCTTTCAGCACCGGAGAGACCGACCAGGGGCCAATGGTACCAATAGAAAGTGAAGCCATAATGTACTAACAATATAAACTGAGTAGTCCAGACATGCTCAGCATGGTCCAGTATAAGCCGAGACTGGTCTTAGCAACTAAAAGGGAGTTCGGAGCGAAAGGATAACAGTAAGGCAGTCGGATGAAAGGTAAAAGGGGTGGAATATAAGCACAGAGACATATGAGTCTCTACAGCATGTCCAGGTCGAACATGATAGGCTGCGCACCTGGTGGTAGTGCTGCCTCTGCCACCTGTCCTGCCTGC
>JBBPQL010001114.1:0-12600 GCA_038092515.1 Boletus subparvulus | reverse complement strand
TTTTTCGTGGCTTTGTATGTTCCTATATCGTTTTGATATGGCGTGCAAGACTCGGTGTTCGCACACAGCCTGTCGTGGTTTGCATTTGCCCCCCTTATTCCCGATGTCATCAAGTCAGATCTCAAGTTAACCTCTGCGCAAGTCGGTAAGTAGCACTGAACAATGGATAATCAATGCTCATTATTCTGTAGGAAATTCTAACGTGGTCTCACTGTGTGCCACACTCGTCGTTCGCATAGGCGCTGGTCCTCTTGTTGACCGTTCGTATGGCTCAAGATATGTCCGTACATTTCTCACCTCCATTCCAGGGTATGGTCCGCGTAAGGTCATGGCTGGGTTGCTTGTTCTTGGCGCAATCCCTTCAGGATTGGCTGGAACTGCGCACACTGCCAACGGACTCTACTTTGTCCGTTTTTTCATCGGTATTCTAGGTGGAACCTTCGTGACATGCCAGGCATGGACCACTGCATTTTTCGACAAGAATGTGGTTGGGACTGGTAATTGATCTTCAAACATACTGATCTATTGGCTGATTTTGGTCTCTATAGCCAACGCCCTAGCAGCAGGTTGGGGTAACGCAGGCGGGGGAGTCACATTCGTGGTCATGATCGCTTTATACAATGGTTTACATTCAGCCGGGCTCGTGCCGAGTGTCGCATGGCGTGCAGCGTTTCTTATCGTCCCAGTTCCTTCCCTGCTACTTGTTGCCACCGCCACCATGGTATTTGGGACGGACCACCCTGCTGGCAAATGGAGCGATAGACACAAGGCAATTACGCACGAACATGAGGGCCCGGAATCGGCTCACACTTCTGAAGATGGTATAGTGAAGGCATACTACGGTACGCCTGACGAAGGCAAAGATGATTCTGAGAAGAAAGGTGGTCGGGGAGACATTCAAGTCACTGTTGTACCCGCCGAGGACCTGAGTCTACCGACTTTACATTCTTTCCTTGATCTGGCTTCCGAGCTAGATTTTGCAATTAACGAGCCAACTACGCTGGAGCTCGCGTTGAAGGTCGCCTCTAAACCTCTGACTTGGCTCCCCGCACTAGCATACTTATCGACATTCGGCTACGAACTCGCTATTGATGCCAACTTGGCAAACGTTTTTCTTACACTCTACCAGTCGTCGACATTTGGCCAAACCAAGGCTGGATATGTCAGTGGCACAACAAAAACCTTATCCCGATCCTGACCCTTGACATAGCTCGCATGCATCTTTGGCTTCTTGAACATCTTCACCCGCCCCTTAGGCCAGCATTTCCTTCCTAACTGTTATCACCACTATTGACTTTCAGGGCAGGTGGATACTTCGGCGACTTAGTGTACAGGAGATGGGGGGTTCCTGGAAAGAAGTACCTTATGATATCCCTGGGCATTATACAGGGCCTGTTATCTCTTGTTCTGGGCGTGTATATCGACAGCCACGAACATCCTTCTCGTAAGCAGATTTTCCCAGTTCCTTCGCAAGATACTGACTTGGAACATAGTGGCCACAGTAATTGGGATGATCGTCGTTCTTGCCATGGCGAACGAGGCTGCAAATGGCGTCAATTTCTCACTGGTACCCCACTGTAATCCTTGTGAGTACCAGTCTCCACTCCAAACAAATTTTCGACTGACAACCTTTCTTAAGGTTCCAATGGTTTCATGGTGAGATATTCGTTACACGGCTGGTATTTAAGATTAACGTTCCGAGCACAGAGCGGCGTTGTAGGAGGCATGAGTAACCTCGGAGGTATCGTGTACGCGCTTGTATTTCGGTTCCAACCGGTCCCTGTCGGCAAGGCATTTTGGATTTCTGGAATTATCGCAATGGTGTGTCGAACACGGACCTCTTTGTGACAACCGTTCACTCATGGTGGCGTAATTAGGGAATCAACATACTGATCTCCTTCATTCGCGTGCCACGTGCTTGATGTAGTACTTGCCAAGATCCTATGTTCTGATTGTTGAATGCATGTGCGTCCCGATGTGAGTCTGCACCTGTTCTACGGTCGTGTACCCTATTCCTTCTTGTACATATCCATCTCGTGAATGCAAAGGATTTTCAAGACTCCCTCAAGCCTCCGCGAGGGACTCGGAGTCGTTTTCGCTATCCAATTAAACTCCACAAGTCGCAAGACCGACGAAACCTGTTCGCCCATTGAGCACTTCCACGGACAATATTGTGCACAATGTCTCGGTTCAAAGGGGCTTGAACGTGATCGGAGGTGCACTTGGGGTGTTGCGACGCGACGGGATGTGCTTGCTTGGGGCACGCAGGCAGGGATACGTTTACGGCGCATTTGGCACGCGCGGGTGACGGGGGTGGCAGGTGAGCTTGGTGGGCGACGAGGGTAGTAGGTGGGCTGGGATACGCATTTGAGATGCGCAGGTGGTGACGGAGAGGCAACAGGGCCAGGGTGCGGTAGTAGCGAGTACAGTCACCTTCCGCCGAACCGGCACCAACTCACTTTTCGGCACTCCACTAAATGCACAACATTTTCGCCATCTTATTATACACATCCTGGTTCTCGTACTGGGTATACCTACTAATCCGCGAACTTGAACGGAGGAAAATAATGCAGTAGTTGTCTTGATCGTAAAGTTGGCTTGGTGTCACGCCGACCGTCACTCGCCGAGGGTATGCCGAAGTGGAGCTTCAAGCTTCAAATATGATCCCTGCTGATCCCCGCGTCACAGACACACCCAGTCAACACGATCACGCAATGCGGTCGCGGGCCGTCGAGGACAGCGAGCTTCTACCTGGGATCCGGAATATGAAATCCGTGTTCGGAGCATTCTGTAAGGGCCTCACTGTTCGGGACTTACATGTCCATCAAAGCGGCTGCGAAGGTCCACGGGGTCAGCAAGTCACCCGAGATCTAAACGCTCACTGCACGATCGTATGCCATCACATTATCGCACTCGCCGAACAGCTCGCAAGCAAATTACAGAGCAAACAGAGAATGAGTCTAAGAAAGTTCAGGCCCAGGCACGGTTTGCGACGCCCCCGGAGTTTTGTGCGACATTCGGGTCAGGGGAAGCAGAGCTAGAGGTGAAATAGAAAGCCAAGCCAAGCGAGAAGCACTGGCACTTGACCTTCGCCCGCAATGGCACCCTTGACACCGTGCGTACACTTCGCATCAACCAGGAGATCGCAAGTCGTGTCTTCGACTGCCCGCTCCCATCTTACAAACGCAAGGATGGCCTCATTGCCAGGCTGTCGCTGCAATACCCACTTCCGATGGAAGGTACTGTTGTGGAACTCGTGAAGCACTGAAGGTGATCAAGGGCGGTCAACTTGCAGAAATTCCCGGTCGAGCCAAAGAGCCGCGGCTTGGCGGACTTTTTGGTGGTTCGAGAAAACGGACTGTGGCCCAGTTTCTCCGAGTCATCAATTGAGCCATCAGCACCGGCGCTCCGTGCAGTCTTCCGTGTTTCATACTCGCGTTCCTAACACGTCGGATATGTCATAACGTTCTTTTGATGCCCCGCTTGCCATACCACACCTACTCATATGTTAATTATCATGGAAATAGCTCTACAATGCGGCGCAGATGAGTCATATCAAAGAAGTATAAAATGGAAATGAGAAACTTACCATACATCTAGATGGACCACTTGTAGCTTTTCGTAAGTATTGGCAGTGAACCTCAAGCAACTCCACGGGGCACGGAGGTTGAATCCAGCGATGTGACGATCCGTGACAATTCGTGACCGCTGAGTGAACGATGAAAGGCTTTCCTAAAAAGGTAAATCTGCTTCAAATGTAATTCGAACTCCGATCACTCCCCAGCTGCTGAGGAGCGGACGCGCCACAGTACTGGTACAGCTGTCCAGTGATTCTTCGCACTTTGCTGGTTTAGTATTAGGCACTACTAGGTGTGAGAACGAGGGGCTGTAAAAATATTTTCATGCCTACACTGATACATACTAATTTGAAGATCGGCCAAGACTCTTATCGTCCAACTACGTTTCCGTCGCTTATCCGATAGTCTTTATCGCATTTACATATATGGGCGGTTGAGTACCGCAAAAAAGACTCACCTAGTAACCGGTAGTCCGGTAGCCACCCGATTCAGGAGGTAAAGCTATCGCCTCCGAACGTCTCTCACTCGCCGGCCCATAGAGTTATTATTGGTTCCTAATGTCGTTATTTCCGTGCTTTGTCATGTCGTTTATCACATTTTCATATATCTATATTGTCATTCCCCAAGGCTGGCAAGTAGAACATCAAATTGATATCCTGTTGATCGTGCGGATGAAGTAGGCGCAGATCTATACGCCTGGACCCCAGACACCATGGGCAGCTCAACCTTGGTGTAAAACATGACCAGGGGAGGATCATCGTAGCAACTTATTATGGAGAGGAATGTTCATGATAAACCAAAATCCTCCGATCGAAATTTGCATCAAGAGTTTTGAGCAATGGACATTGAATTTCTTGACTCACCTTTCTTCGAACCATCTTTTGTGACAGAGGACAGCTATTCGCCATACGAAGCGTCCCTCTTTACCTCCTTTACCCCCTTTACCTCTCCACTTGCTTCATCTAAGACCGAGGTTTGCACGCAAGAGTGTGAAGGCTTGTTCTCATCCCCTTTCTCACCGGCGTCTCTGGATGATCCAACGAGAAATGGGCCTAGCCTACCCAAAGCTCTACCCCAGCTCCCGGAAAATGCAACGCCATTGGTAGTAGCTGAAGTGGTGCGTACATCATTTATTTATCGGGGTTATAAGAAGGCTCACGGGGTTTAATCCAGGATCGCGAAACGCCAGATAACTGGGTTAAAAGAGTGCGCTGCCTTGACTAGCTGAGCCTGCGAACGCACACTCACGAACCATTCTCTAGAATCCCGACCTTGTCCGGCTGACAGGGAAGCACCCTTTCAACTGTGAGGCGAGGCTTTCCTCGCTCTTCGATGCAGTGAGCATATCTAGCTATTTCTCGGCACGGCCTCTTAGTGAAAGCCATTGGTGCATAGGGTTTCCTGACACCTGGTCACCTTCACTTTGTTCGCAACCATGGTGCGGTTCCCCGGGTCACCGAGGACGTTGCGAAAGAATGGACCGTTCGCATTCACGGCCTCGTACAACGCGAGGTCACCCTTACGGTCCAGCAACTGAGCCTACTTTTCCCCATTGTGACGCTACCCGTTACATTTGCTTGTGCTGGGAACCGAAGGAAAGAGCAAAACGTTGTTCGGAAGACCCTCGGATTCAGTTGGGGAGCGGCAGGAGGTGCATGTTAAATAGCCAAGTCCCAACGCCCGTACTGACGGACTCTCGTTCCAGTATCCACCGCCCTCTGGACTGGGGTATATTTAGCAGATGTCTTGGAATTCGTGAGACCCAAGCGCGGGGAGGCGAAGCACGTCATTTTCGAAGGTGGAGACATCCTACCCAACGGTCCTTATGGAACCTCGCAACGACTATCATGGGCTGCAAACAAGGATCGAGGGATGCTCATAGGTAAACAACTCTACTGGCGTTGTCAGTTGCCAGTGAAATTCAAGCGCCTATTTCAGCATGGGCCATGAACGGTTTACCTCTCGAACCTGATCATGGATTCCCAGTGAGGGTTGTCATCCCAGGACAAATTGGAGGCCGATCCGTCAAGGTACTGTGCACCGTCGTCACTAGCAACGATTGACGGAACCCACCTTACTTTAAGTGGCTAAAGAGTGTCGAGATCAGTGATCG
This sequence comes from Boletus subparvulus, assembly GCA_038092515.1. Lineage (NCBI taxonomy): Eukaryota > Fungi > Basidiomycota > Agaricomycetes > Boletales > Boletaceae > Boletus > Boletus subparvulus. The sequence continues at coordinate 6,909 of JBBPQL010001114.1, read as the reverse complement.
TGAAAGCCAGCACCACGTATGTATCAACACCTTCGAATGGTTTTTGTTGACTGAAAGATATTGCAGTTGCATTTTTGGGTGAGAGATGATGATAACCACTGGAGGTCGCGTACTCAATGCCTTGCCATAAGGATAACAAGCTTTTGCCTACACAAGTAATGCCCGATCAGGCACGTGCCGAGAAGCATTGGTGGTATGATCCCAGGTCAGTTGACATCGCTCGACATCGCCTTTCAGAAAACGAGGACTCACGTGTGACGGCAGATATATCATTACGTCAGTAGTTACATATAAAGCTCGTACCGTCCTTGCAGCTGACTATCGAGCAGCGAGCTAAATGTGAACAGCACAATTGCTAAGCCCGATCATGATGAGACATTGATTATAAGAAAACGCTCGGAATCGGACGACTTCTATACCCTTCGTGGGTATGCCTATGGTGGCGGTGGACGACGGGTGACTCGAGTAGAGGTTTCACTGGATGAGGGTGCAACATGGAGTTTGGCAGCCATGTAGGAGATCATTCATTTCAAGCATCGTTTTGCATGCTCACTCATGGATGCAGTGAATACCCCGAGGATCAGTTCCGCGAACTATGCCACATGGACCCAGTCTACGGAACTCTCGACTTGACGGAAAGAGACACTTCATTGTGAGCTGCGAACGCGATATGTTTTTAAAACATCTTACACGCAATCGTAGCTGCTGGTGCTTCTGGAGCTTTGACGTCAAACATAGCACATTAGCGCAGTGTAATGCATTGATAGTCAAGGCATCAGACGAAGGGAGTGCGATACAGCCAAGGGATATGTAAGAAGAAAATATCCTTACTGAGGTTTCATTACTCACCTACGGATAGGTACTGGCATGCACTAGGAATGATGAATAACTGGTGCGTACGCACCACAATTGGATAGTCCCATTAATTGAGAGACATCTTCGACAGGTGGTTCAGGGTGGCCGTACACAAGACTGAAGACGATGATAAGGTCGTGTTGCGCTTTGAGCATCCGACCCTCGCAGGGACTGCGTCTGGAGGTTGGATGGAGGTGTGTAGACGGTGCAATTAGATGTCTTGGACCATAACTTACCCATCATAGCGAATGAAAACGTCAGGGCATGATATTACGAGACCGGTCTTTGGGAAGAACATATCAGAAGAGAAATCAGCGATCGCGAAGCCAAAGATAGAGGAAATACCTTTGACGAAACCAGGTGTCACCAGGAAGATTACACTAGAAGAGCTGAAGAAGCACGATCGGGATCAGCCATGGTTTGTTGTCAATGGAGAGGTGTACGACGGAACGCCTTTCTTGAATGAGCACCCCGGCGGTGGCGATTCCATCACTCTTGTTGCTGGTGAGGACGCTTCAGAGGACTTCTTTGCAATCCATTCAGCGGAGGGGAAGGCGAAGCTGGCGCAGGTATGTGCGTCCCAAAACATCGGTAATACTTACTGACGCATCACAGTTCCATATCGGAACACTGGTGAAATCGGGGTCAAACGCCTCTGAAACAAGTGATCAGACAAACGATGGCATATTCCTCGACAAAACTAAGTGGAAAGACGTAAAGCTGACTAGAATCGTGAAAATAAACCACGACACCTACCAGTATCGACTCGATCTACCACGAGAAGATCAACCACTTGGACTGCCTTTGGGCCAGCACGTATTTGTGCGTCTTAGGAGAAAGGACAGCGGAGAACTTGTCCAAAGGGCATACACGCCTGTCTCACAACCAGGAGCAATCGGCTCCATCGAGCTATTAATCAAGTTGGTTTCCTCCATATAAATCGAGAAATAAGAAATGTGGCTGACAACGGAGTAGATTGTACCTATCTTCGAAGGATTTCCCGATAGGAGGGAAAATGACGACAGGATTCCATCAACTCGCACTCGGAGACACTGTGCAGTTGAAAGGACCACTGGGATCCTTCATCTGGAACGGGCAAGGCCTTGCCAATTGGAAAGGGTCCGACAGGAAAGTCAAAGAGGTGGGAATGATATGTGGAGGAAGCGGTGGGTATTACGAGAAAACAGCAGCTTTCTCTTGCTGACCAACGGGAGCAGGGATCACACCCATTTTGCAGGTTCTGCGGGGCATCTTCCTTGATACCTTGGACACCGAGACCAAGGTATGGGTGATAAGTGCGAACAAAACGGAGCAAGATATTCTCTGCAGAGACGAACTTGATGCTTTGTACGCACAACATGGTCCAGATCGCTTGAAGCTGCACTACGTCCTTGGTGAGGCGTCACCTGGGTGGACGGGAAGTATTGGTCGGATCGAAAACGATATGATCAGAGAAAGGATGCCTTGTCCTTCCGAGCAGGGTATAATTCTAGTGTGCGGACCCGAACCGATGATCAGATATGCAGTGAAGCCAGGGTTGGAAGCAGCAGGTTGGGATATCGATAAGTACTTGGTGGTGTTCTGAGTGCTGTACTTGCCGTTGAATAGACTATATGTACTCCGTATTAGGACTTGATTTATGCTTTTATTTTCCGTGTAGCATTCTATGTTATTCAAGGTTAGCTGTACGCGCAGCAACTTGTTCGGTGGAGGGACGTTGAAACAGAGCTCTGAGATTGCATCAGGAGATCCGGCCGTAGTGAACACGTGACCACCACTGTAACCACAATCGATTATGTAACCTCTCTTCGTCAGAAAATCCCTCACCGCTGCCTTTTCAACGGTCACTGCGTCCTGACACAAAATGGAACTACATTCCAACAAGTTGGAGGGTCAAACGCACGCGCCGTATCCCCGACACTATGTGCGCTCTTATGTATACCATCTACAAGAGGTCATTCAATCTGACGCCGTCTATTGTGACACTCGTTCCGCCAGGAATTTGTTCTTGCCTTTCATCTCTGCCTTACCGGCAGAGGATACGGGACGTCAAGAATTGGAAACTCGATTCCCGGCGCACCTTATCTGCTGAAGGCTAGCAGGTCTTCGCGATGGATTGACGACGTGTTCGCGTTCTTGTATGCTGGTCATGGTAGGTGGGTGTGTTTCATTCTAGTCCATCTGATTCCATTCTGACGCGTGTCTCCGGGATTTAGGCACGATTCCCCATAGCCCATCGGCTACCCTTAGCTTCTGCATGTAGATTTTGGCATTTTGTCTCCAAAGGGTAGGGACGGTGACATCCTGGTAAGTGAACTAAGGAAAACATTCACCCTCAGACTCATGACGATTATGGCCAACTCGACAGATTGCTCTGACATTCTCCGTAGTCATTTGAATGTGACTCAACCAGTCCATGAATGACGCTCCTTGGGTGGCGTGCTTTGTGCCACCTGCTACGGTATTCGCTTCTACTCAATGTTCGCTGGCGTGCCCTCGCAACATCGCTGGTTATGTGCATCCTTTCGGCATCACGATAGTCATCTCAGGCGCAGCACCATGCGTCACCGGGTTCGTCGTCACCTAAGGTAACAATTATCCAAACGTTGCTTCCTCGCACACGAATGGGGCAAAGGTACACAGTACTATGTTGAAATTCCCCTCCCCTCTCTGACCTACTCGGGGTAGCAATTATGTATTCCGTGACTGTCAGGCTTTCTCCTAGCGTTCAGTACTGCCATCACGCTCGCTTGCAACCTGCTCATGATGCTTGTTCTCAGCCTCGCCTTGGGTCTCGTTATTGTTATTGCTTCAAAGTCATCCACCACTGCGACGATTCTATTCTCTGCCATACGTTGTAACTTGACATCTGGCCGAGCAAGTGGGCCAACAAGCCTGCCGATTTGTAGAAAAGACCGGGAGCGCATTTTATACCATAATTTTCGGGGGTGAGGCCGACGCGAAGATGTCCTCTCCCAACGGACAAACAACATCACCATGCCTTCTTTCGCGTTGCACTTGCATCGTCCAAGGCTTTCCATCCCTGCCTAGTACTGTGAAGCAGGCTGCAACATTCCTTTTTCCCTGAGTAGACAAGGCCAGCATCAGTCGGAATGAACCACGAATGTAAGCCGTATTCGGCAGAAATATGGGTTGCATCATAGTGGCGAAGTGGAGAGTAGTTGACGCCGAGGAGACACAGAACTCGGGATGTGTTCCCGAAGAGGATGCTCACACCAAGTAACAGCTGAGAATCTCGTCGAGACATCCCTCCTCGCTCCTCCCGCATCCTGCAGGATAGGCGCAGGCAACTGAATGCGATGAACGAGATAGAAAGAGCGATTGCAATAGAGCAAAAGGGTAAATTTTGGAGGATGCAGTTAGCTTGTGATGAATGAATTGAATTTTCGCCAAACAAAGAGTCCATGTGGTCACGGTGTCAGGTCTGATAGAACCTGTGTATCGACACCTTTTTTGGTCCTGGTCCGGCGTCACAACATTCCAGTGTTTTCCCAAACCATGGGGTTGAATCAAGTTCGGTGAGCCCCATGTATTCGGAAGGTACTTGTATTTTTGTCGCCGTGCAGAGCAATGAAATGATGTACCTACCAGTTGAACAGTGGCATTCGCGTGCAGAATCTCTCGTCGCCATTTTTAAACAAGGAGGAGGAACTAGTTGCATCGACAAGGCGATCGACCTTGATCGTGTAACACTGGAACTTTACCCACTCGACCACCCCATGCGACCTGTCTCTTTGATTTGCCTTGCAATTCATCTCGGGTCCTCGAATGAGAAGCATTCGACCTTCGCCCGCAAGGTCACCCTGATCGGTCGACGCCGTTGAACAACCTTGCATTTCATCTCTCCAATCGGTATAACCAGCTGGGGGCAATGCAGGACCTCGATGAGGCTGTCGTTGCCCGAGAAGCACTCGGCCTTCGCCCGCAAGGGCACCCAACCTTGCCTGTAACTTGAATCGGTTCACACGGTCGAAGCAGTTACAAGATAAGGAGCTGTTCTGTCTCTACGCTCAGCTCGTACTAAAACGTACACTGCGACATGCGAACTATTGCTCCCTCCAGCACAGATCACCATGCGACATATATCCCATGCCTCCGCGCGTTCCGAACCTGAATCCAACACACCGCCCAATCCGATCTCGACGTTCCCCTCGGACAATCGATTCAATACGGAGATCGCAAGTGCGATCCTCACGCGCCAACTAGCCACGCTAGAGAGTATCGGACACGAGGCGGTGCGCGAGGCGATGGAACATGTTTTGGAGGACTGCTTTCGGTGTACGATGCCAGCTAGGCAGCAGTCCAACGAGCCCGGGTGTTGGTCTCAGCGCTCGGCATGTCGTGGCGCGATGGTCAGAGCGAGGGGGCGAGGCCGCGTCGGCGCGGTTCGATGTGAAGCGTGCAGGACGGGAGTCGCTCGAGTTGCTCGCACCTGAGGTGGGTTGTCGTTTGGCTCGTCTTTTGAGGTTGTTTTGTATCTCGTTTGTTGACGCGGCCTTACAGACACGTGATGTGGACAGCATGGCGAGTTTCGTTCTCCAGGTGGACACACATGGTTGGCGTTGCACGCGTATCGTCGGCCGCCTGTGGGTGCGGGAAGGATGCACACTGCCGCGACGCACGTCGAAGCGGCCTACAATGTCCGTCAGCGGTCTGTTACGGAAGTGATTCCCACGGGAAAACCGGGCGGCGCAGGCTCTGGGGCCAAGGCAATGCTATCGACCAAATGGGCACCGAAAAAGGGACGGTCGGGTGTTGACGTCGTCAGCAGGAATTCTAACAAGGAAGCGTTTGGTGCAGGAAAGTCGCAACCTCGCAAAAGTGGGTCGGCTCTGTTTGGACGCGTCTTGTTTATTGACGTTGCTTGGATAGTCCTGGTCCGCACAAAGTCATGGCTGGGTTGCCTGTTCTTGGCGCAATCCCTTCAGCACACTGCCAACGGATTCTACTTCGTCCGTTTTTTTCAAGAGTCATTTCGCTATCCACCTCAACTCGACTAGTTGCGACCCGCCATACTAATCAACAGTTCGAAAAAGCTGCTGAGAGCTGGGTTCGACTTTTATTTTTGGGTTAGTTCAGGGTTTTTCCCATTTTGGAAACACAGCCGACCATAGCTCTTTAGCGGGGTAAGAGCTGTCTTTTGTCAACGTAACAGGCCGGTCAAGGCCCCTTGGAAGGGTGTTTGTTGGGATGGTGTTTGTCGTGTGGCCCCCGATGACGCGAGGTGCCAATCATTTCACCCCCTTTCAAGTTGCCCGACCTACGTAACGCTGATTCCATTTCTGCAAGCCAGCAAAGGTCTCTTTCTAACGTTCGAGCTCTGTTATTCAGGCTGAGGTCTGTGATATTGATGACATTGGTGACCTGTGGCGAACATCTGCAGGAGATAGCTGCGACGTGGATTGGTTCGAGAACATCATCTGGGCCTCTACAGTTGCAGCTCTTAGCGGCCAAGAATTTTTCTAGCCAAGTTATCGCTCAGGTGTACTTGCTTCTTATCATTGTTGCAATAAGACTGTTTAAGGGGGATATCCTTATCTTCGACTGCGTCTATCGAATGGCTTCATATCCGGAGGATTTAGACAATATCCCTGGATCCCGTAAGCGCGTCCCCGAGTCATTTACTACGATAGACCCTTAGAGACCAGTCGAAAACACTTAAGAACAGCCGGTGACTACAGGAACCTACCTGCCCCTCAGAAGAGTTGACTGACCATGCCTGCACGCACCTCGCAAAGAACCAACTTCAGGGAGGTTGCGATCAATCCTTCCAACTTGAAATGCTCGTCGCTGCCCCTGTTTTCTCTTCGGAACCAGTATTCAATTAACTTTCATCTGTTCGTCTTCTCTATCCTCACTTGCATTGTTGCGATTGCTTGACTTTACATTACAGCGCCTGGTTAGGATTTTTCGTGGCTTTGTATGTTCCTATATCGTTTTGATATGGCGTGCAAGACTCGGTGTTCGCACACAGCCTGTCGTGGTTTGCATTTGCCCCCCTTATTCCCGATGTCATCAAGTCAGATCTCAAGT
>JBBPQL010001113.1:0-12608 GCA_038092515.1 Boletus subparvulus | reverse complement strand
AGTCCTCCCAGCCGTTCTATCATCTTTACAACTGGAGCCCACCGCAAGGGACTCATCCAAGGGTTCCAGGAGAAGTCTTCGGCCAACCACACAATGCCAAGAATTAGAAAATCTTCTTCAGCAGTTCCAAACCTTACAAATCGGCCCTGACGACTCACCTCTCTTTCGGCTGGTCGCATCTGTTGACGCCTGTCACAATCGGTCCGATCTTCCTGAGGTATCTGGGTTGGACCTCAGTCCATTGCCAGATGACGACTTTGACCTGTCAGCTGTCAATTACTCCGATTGGCTTAGTGCACCGCCCTTCCGGAGTCTTTTCCCCGAATTAGCTGACATCCCGACAGCGGCATCTAAAGAGACGCCAGAGACTGAAACTACCAGTGACACCCCCTTTCAAGAAAATTTAGCTGATGAAACAAATCTAAGCGACTTCATGCCCAGAGTGTATATCCACTCAACTCCATGATGAGGGAAGGGGGAGTCACACCTGACCTCCCATTTTTCTTCTCCTCTCTCACCTCTCACTCCAAGTCCAGAGTCTTTGTTGTCTTTGTCCTCGCCATCACCCTCATCACCAGATTCTACTTCCCCATTGCTCTCCTACCTTCTTGACCCCTCTGGTCTATCATTTCGGACTAACTTGGGCTCACAAGAAAACCCTTCGGCCCTAGCTCAACCGCCGTTGGCTGCTGCCCTTCATCTTGGACCAACATCCACACCGTCTAATATTATTATTCCTCCCGTTATTCCTCCTCCTGCACAACCTACTAACACTCAGAATCTTCCTGTCCAAAATCGTCTTATGGCTAACCCCGCCCCTCAGATGCCGCTCCGCAGTACCCAGAATGCTCCGAAGTTTGATGGAAAGACCCTGGCCTTATTGCCACACTTCCTTGAGGATGTTGACATACTCGGCACAGCGGCCGGAATCACGGACTTAGAGAAGATCCGTGCCGCTATCAGGTATGCTGACCTCGAAGAGGCGGAAGGTTGGGAGCTTCTAGATGAGGTTGCCGCTAACCCACCAGACTGGGCGAACTTCGCTCAGGCAGTCAAGAAGCTGTACCCCGGTTGCGAAGGCGCCAACCGATACTGTCGAGCCGATATCCAATATTTGGTCCAGGAGTTTCGGGCCAAACCAATGCGCACCTTAGAAGACCTCAGTGAATATCAGCGCAAGTTTCTGAAGATTGCCCGTATCCTCATCAACGGCCGAAAACTCTCGGACTTAGACCGAGATGCATTGTTCCTATCCGGTCTACCAGCTGACCTTGAGACTCAAGTCCACCAACGCCTGCTCATCACCAAATCCACTCATCATCCTTCCGACCCTTATCCTATCGCTGACATCGTAGAGGCTACTCAATTCCTCCTTACCGGTTCTGCCCTCTGCCCTCTTCTAGCTGCACCAGCGGCCGGCACGCCTACCGCCCAGCCATACTACCCGGCATGGGCAGCGCCAGTTCCCACCCTGGTCACTCTGCGAACCGCTACACCTACTGCTGCTGCGGCCATCAAGCAAGAGCAGATTAACCTCCAATGTACCGCCCGTCGGGACTGCACATTCTGTGCTGATCCCTCCCATTTTATGGGGAGTTGCCCCCTCGTAGAAGGCTATATCCAGGCTGGGAAAGCCAGCTGAGGTACCGACGGTCGTCTGTATCTTCCGGACGGCCGGCACATTCCGCGCATTCAGGGTACTCGTTGCCTCCGCGAATGCTTAGACTGGTTACCTGCCTTGGCGCCAGCACCCCCTTCTTCTGTTGTCACTTCTGGCATATTTTCAGTCACCAACTCAACTACCGACGCCATTCTAGACATTGACCCTTCGGTCTTCATGGCTCCTGTTGATCAGGATTCGGACGAAGAGTCGGACCCTGCTTTGGCTGATCCAGATTTTCAGGCGTACATCGCCAACGCTTGGGCTGCTTTCCAGGCTGATAGGAAGGACAAAGGGAAGCGAGTCTGATTCGATGGCGTTGAGATGCCGGCTTGAAAGACCGGTCATCCAGGTCCTTGGGCTGTGTCGGTGGCCGAGGAAGTAGTCTCGCCGGCAATTGAGGCCATGCGGTCTAAGTTGGCGACTCCTCCAAAAGCCCATGCTCCAGTAGCAAACAGACCCCCCTCTTTGACGCCACCAACTACCTCTATTCCATTTCGAAATGATTCCACTAACACCTCCTCCTTCAACCCCCAAGGACAATTTAGATACTCGTTCCCTCTCGAAGACGAGACTGCTCCGAAGCGCCTCTTAGATCGAGTTCTCGCAACCACCGTGCCGGTTCTGGTTCGAGAGCTCATTGCAGTGGCTCCCGAAGTCCGCAAGCAACTCAAGGATTTATCAACAGCAAAGCGTATCCCTGTCTCCACTAACACTGTACAGGTCAATGAGCTTGCCGGACATGACTCCGGCGAGGTAGACCGGGCCTTCGGTGATCGCATGCACCAAAGTGACGATGGACTAATCGTGGCGCACCACTCAGTGCCACTTCGGTCTCTTGAAGCAAAGATTGTCGAAACTGGTTGGTCTATCCTCGGAGTCCTTGACTCAGGCTCCGAGATAGTTGCCATGCCCAAGCGGGTGTGGGAAGACCTCGGTCTACCGGTTCGGTTCGACCATGTAATGACGATGTCTGACGCCAACACCAGTACCGAGTCTACCTTTGGTGTTGTTGAAAATCTCCGCCTGGACTTTGGTGCTGGCGAGATTTGCTTACAGGTCCAGGTAGTCCTGAGAGCTAATTTTGACTTATTGCTCGGATGACCCTTCCATTGTTTACTCAGCACTTCTACTGAAGACTTTCCGGATGGCTCTCAGACAATCACACTTCGTGACCCCAACTCGGGAAAGGCGTACAAGTTACCTACTCGAGCTTGGACCGAAGGATGTCCGCGTTGCCGGTGCGGACTATTTTGTTCTAGTCACCAGTCCATTGTTGAAATGGGTTTTTAGACATCGATGATCCCCCGAAAGGTCGGGGAGAGCCCCATTTGAACTATTCTCCCACCTCGTCCGCTTCCTTTTCCGTTTCGGCATCGTTAGACCGAGGGCCGCTCTCGGCCCCGAACCTACATATCTCACTATGCGCCGTCCTCGGTATATCCATTCCTCTCTTCTACTCAATCAGTTCTTTCCACATCTCACGTTTCTGCCCTTCTCGATACCTATTCTTTTGATTTTACTTCTCACTCACTCGCTTACAAGCCCGTAGCCAAAAAGGTCCGGCCGGTACTGGCTCCTCTCGAGGAGTACCATGTACTCTGCCGGTTACCTGACGACCCTCTGGCTGGTCTTATAACCTTACCAACTAACCCCCCGGATTTCGTCCCTGGACAAAGATTCACATAGGAACGCGCCAATGCGCTTGATCTCGACCCGGCCCAATGGCTGTGGCCCAAAGAGGTCAAGCTAGTCCGGTGGATGGTTCTCAAGCATGAGACCGCTTTTGCATGGACCACTACCGAACGCGGCCGATTAGACGATCGGTATTGTCCACCGGTCAAGATACCTACCGTTCCTCATACACCATGGATACTCCAAAACATTCCTATCCCGCCTTCGTCCTGGGATCAAGCCATACAGATTATCAAAGACCGTATCGCCTCCGGTGTGTACGAACCGTCTGCCGCAGCATACCGGTCATGCTGGTTCTGCGTGCTCAAACAGGACGGTAAGATGCTTCAGCTTGTGCACGACCTTCAACCCCTCAACTCTGTCACCATTCGGGATTCTTCAGTCCCTCCCTTCATGGAGCACCTAGCCGAGTCGTTCAGTGGGTACACGGTCTACGGCATGATGGACTTATTCGCCAGATATGACCAACGTCCGTTACACATGGACTCCCAAGATATGACTACGTTTAATAGTCCGCTCGGACCGCATCATCTTACCACTCTACTGATGGGACATACTAATGCTGTCCAGATCTACCAGGCCGATATGGCATTCATTCTCCAGGACGAGATATCACATCATACCATGCTGTTCATTGATGACCTGCCGGTGAAGTCTGAGACGTCCTGGTACCAAAGACCGGATGGCTCATACGAGACAATACCAGAGAATCCAGGCATCAGGTTATTTATCTGGAAACATCTCACCATTGTCCACAGAATCCTCCAACGCCTCCAAAACATTAACGCAACCATTTCGGCTAAGAAATTCATCCTTGCTGCTCTGGACGCCACCATTGTCAGTCACAAGTGCACCTCCGAAGGTCGGGTTCTGCACGAGGCTAAAATCCAGAAGATCAGGGATTGGCTGGAGTGCGAGAATCTGACACAAGTTCGTGGGTTCTTAGGGACCTGCGGCATGCTTCGGATTTTTATCTGAAATTTCGCTGCTATCGCTAGACTGCTAGTCGGACTGACGCGAAAGGATATCCCCTTCAAGTGGGGTGAGGCCCAGTGTGCCGCAATGATTCCTCTGAAGGACGAAATCATTCAGTCCCCGGCGCTCCGGCGCTTGGACTACGAGTCTGGCTGAGAGGTTGTACTCGCTGTAGACACCTCGGTCATCGCAGTCGGCTTCATTCTATCACAGGAAGGGGCGGATGGCAAGCGCTATCCGAACCGCTTTGGCTCTATCAGCCTCACGAGCGTAGAACGCCGGTATTCCCAGGCTAAGCTCGAGCTGTATGGACTGTTCCACTCTCTCCGAGCAGTCTGGGTATTCATCTTTGGAGTCACTAACCTTGTTGTAGAAATGGATGCCAAATATGTCAAAGGCATGATTAACAACCCTGATCTGCAGCCGAACGCGACCATCAATCGGTGGATTGCCGGTATACTATTATTTCATTTCAAACTTCATCACATTTCTGCAGACCGACACACTGGTCCTGATGGACTGTTGCGTCAGCCACCCTCGGATGACGATCCTCCAGATATGGATGATTTCAAGGATTGGTTGGACAATTCTTACTCTTTTTGCGTTACCTTACTCAATGATTGGTGATTGCCTTCTTCTATCACGCCATGCTCCGCACATTTGGGGTGTCATTTCCCTTGCCTACCGCCCTCCATCCCCTCGGCGTCGGGTTGCTTCCTCCTTTTACCCATCCCTCCGCCGATCTTTGTGCAGTCATATTCTTTTGTCCTTCACTCCTCCGCTTCCAAGCCTGTCGCCGAGCCGGACTATCCCACTTTACCTCGGTCTACCAAGGCTATTGCTAGAGAAGCCTGGATTCGCTTGATCCGAGGCTTTCTCGAGACTCGTGCTCGACCGGCTGACCTTTCTGATACAGAGTTTCACTCATTCGTCAACTCAGCAACGAAATTCTTTCTCCTCCATGGCAGCCTATGGCGCTGAGAACCGCACGGTTGCCACCAGTTGGTCGTACCCAAACACCAGCGTTTCGGACTAATCAAGGAGGCTCATGATGACCTCGGGCACAAAGGTGTCTTTACAGTCCGGACCCGGCTTCTACTCCGCTTCTGGTGGCCGATGCTGGTCGAAGACGTCAAGTGGTTCGTCCGAACCTGCCATGAGTGCCAAATTTGCCAGAGTCATCAATTGCATATTCCTCCTACCATGCTGGTTATCAGTGGCTTGTTTCGCAAGGTCCATCTAGACATGATGGTCATGCCTCGGTCTGCCGGTTATCGGTATATTGTTCAAGCTCACTGTGCATTGACCGCTTACCCCGAGTGGCAGATGTTGCGTTCCGAGAACGCCTCCGCCCTTGCTTCCTTTATTTTTGAAGATATTCTCTGTCATTGGGGCGCTTTGGCCGAGATTGTCACTGACAATGGCCCAGCCTTTGTTCAGGCTCTCAATGTCCTTGCCGATCGATACAATATTCGGCATATATGCATCTCCTCCTATAACTCCCAGGCTAACGGTGTGGTCGAGCAGCGTCACCTTAATGTCTGGGAGGCCATCATCAAAAGCACCCCTGGGGGGGAGTTCCGCTGGCATACTGCCGCTCACTCGGTCTTTTGGGCCGAGCACGTGACCGTGCTTCGGTCTACTGGTTTGTCTCCATACTTTATGGTTCACGGCATCGAGCCATTATTTCCTTTTGATCTCGCCGAAGCAACATTTCTGGTTCCTCCTCCAGATACCGAACCCCTCTCCTCATCCGGACTGATTGCTTGGAGAGCCCACCAGCTCCAAAAGCGTCAGGAGGACCTGGAGTCAATCTGTGAGTGTGTCCTAAAGGCTCAGTTCGAGTCTGTCAAGCACTTTGAGGCTGCTTTCAAGAACTGGATCAAGGACTATGACTTTCGGGCAGGCAGCCTGGTCTTAGTCCGAAATACCTGAATAGAGAAGGAGCTTAACTGAAAGACGAAGCCTCGGTACTTAGGTCCTATGGTGGTCCTTCGCTGGACTACCGGCGGATCATACCTACTGGTGGAGTTGGACGGAGTGGTATCCAGATTGTGCTACGCCGCCTTTCGGCTTATCCCCCTACTATTCTCACCTTTCATCTGTTATTCGTATCACTGAGCTCACAGATACGGATGATGAAAACCTGGATAAACTGGCAGGAGAAGACGTGGAAGAGCCCGACGAAGAAGACCGAGACTCTTATGAGTCAGACTAGTCCGGGCATACGTCACCGAAGACCAACGCCCATAATTTTTCTTCATACTATAATCTCTGTTCCACCCCAGGATTAGACCAGTGACTCTCATCTACCTCCTATATCTCTCACTAAAAAACCATCATCACAGACAGTCCGCGTCCCTTCTACTATATACCGAAAGCCAGACATCAAAATATTTCGTTTCTCCCTCTCATCTCCTACTCCATATGTCTCTCCGAAAACCCATACTGAACACCTTCCCTTTCTAACATGTGATGGGACACACACCTGTTTATATCTCATAGACCAAACATACTGAACACCGACACTTAGACCGAACGAAGACCAGTAGGCGTAGAAGCGGAAAGCAGACCAAAGAATGCAAGATGGGCAGTACCCCACACACCGGACATTGATTTCGTTTAACCTTGCTCATTTGACCCCCATTTTATGGTGTTTCATCCCTTATTCTTTGTTTTTCTCTCTGTTTCTTTTTCGCACCAAAAATACCAAAACCCAATCCATTTAAGCTACTTTACATTTTTTTTTTGACTCGGACTAAGCGGAAGATGGAGGGGAGGAAACTATCTACAGGTCCATGTCCTCGAGGGCCTCCACTATCTCGCTCACCTCCGACATCACCACAGTGTGCTCGACCTCCAACTCCTTCACCTTCGCCCGGATCTGGAAGAGCCAGGAGTGGAGGTGGTTGAGACGGCACACCAGCGCATCCCGGGTCTTCCTCGCCTCCGACTTGCCACCGGTCTTCTTCAGAACCACACGCGCCTTCCCCTTCGATTGGGCTGGGGTCATCTCCCCCTCGGCCTTGCTCTCGTTGTCGACCTCGATGGGCAAGGGAGCCCTCTTGCTGGGGCCGGCCTTGGCCGACGGCCGAACTGTCCTCCCACCTGTCAAACTGGTGAGTCAGGGAGAGGAAGACCAAGAGGGCTGACTTACTTTTTGTCGTCTCGACGACGACCGCTGCTGCCGCCGAGCTCCCCGCTGCTTCGGTGGGCTTCCTCTGCCCATGCCATCCTTGCGCCAAGCTGCAGCGCAGCTTGGCCGACTTGCATCGGGCGCAAGCCGCGCTGGTCCCATACACGCATCCAGCGGCATTCCCCACCTTCTTGCAGGGCTCGCACGCACCCTTGGTGCTGACCAGTCGCACCGCTGGCGCCGAGACTTTGCGCTTGATACATAGTGGCGGACTCAGCCACCACACCCTCCTCGTCCTCTTCCCAGACCCTCTGGACGCTCGTCAGTCCAGTTGGACAGACCGATGGTGTCGCTACTCACCTTGCGCGCGGACGAGGCGACCGACACCACCTCGGACGATGCCCCCCCTGTCTCCGCAGTGGGTACCACCGCCTGCTCCACCTCCTCTACCTCCATTGCCGACGCCTGGGACGCCAGCCTCATCGCCGCCCTTCCCATCCATTCGGCCTGCACGCGCTCGGCCTGCACAACCACGACCACGAATTGGTCGTCAATGTCAGTGTCGATGCCAAGCTTGTCGGCTTCCCGTCGGTGTCTCTCCCAAGCGTCCTACCCGAACTTTGCATCAGCGGCGGCTATCATCAAATAATGATTGGCTTACCATTGCCTTCCCGAATGCCTGGACCCAGATCTCCTGGTCCTCGGCCAGCTCGTCCTTGTCATCGGGTACTGACCTTGCGAGTCCGTCGAGCTGCTTGGTGGCTTGACGGAAGCTGCGCCGAGCGTTGAGGTGCAGGAGGGAGCCGGCGTCAGTCATGGCGTGGAATTTGTCGAGTCGGGATTGGAATTGTGACATGGTGGTAGGAGGGTGAGAAGTGAGGAAGAAAAAGTTGACGCAACTCGGACTATATACCCGGTCACACGCTTTCAGACTCCGCATTGTTCTCTTCTCAGCACGAATCTTTTTTTGACTGGGGACAGTCAGAAGCCAAGTCCCCCGCGGATGTAGAGACTCATACGTCTCTGTGCTTATATTCCACCTCTTTTACCTTTCACCCGACTGCCTTACTGTTATCCATTCGCTCCGAACTCCCTTTTAGTTGCTAAGACCGGTCTCGGTTTATACCAGACCATGCTGAGCGCGTCTGGACTACTCGGTTTACATTGTTAGTACGTTACTGCTTCACATTCTATCGGTACCATCAGCCACCGATCGGTCTCTCCGGTACCGAAAGCATCCGGTTAGAGACATCGGTCTCGGGCCCAGTACCTGACCCTTTTTACTCGTTTCCTTTGGACTTGACAGCTATCTTGAGTTTGACAGTCTTGGGTATACCCGGACTATAAAGCCTTGTACTTAGGATTTGAAACACACTTTTGGTTGGATTCACGAACTGTTCGAACCACTCGTCCCCCGTACCGTTCACCGTCTACCACACCGTTCACCGTCACCGTCACCATATCCCGCTCTCGTTCCCTTCGTCTTGCGCTCCTCGGACTTCCGGTCTTGTGCTCCGGTCGCTCCCCGGACTATCCTCTGCACTTAATCCTTCGGCTTTGAACTTTCTCCCGACTCCTCCCTTACCTTGAGTCCCTTTAGGGGCGAAGTACCTCGCCTCCCCTCTTCCCTTTAACAGCTCAGGGCAAGTGTGTCTTACACCCTTAGTCCTCCCAGCCATTCTATCATCTTTAACCGGTTCGAACCATTCCAAGGCCATACCTTTCAAGTACGATTGCGCGAAGGTAACTTTAGTGCGCCCCGTATGAAAAGCTTTGGCACGGTCCTGAAAATTAAGTTCGAGTTGCACTAAGAAAACCCGGAGCTTTCGGGAATCGGTCCCATCAAACTGGTCAGGCTCTTGGACTTTAGTGCGGGGGGTAGGGTCGGAGGAAGGGTGACGGGAGCAGAATTTAGCACATCGGACCCTGGTTCGCTCACTCGACACCAGAAAGAACGCCATGGCTATGTACTGAAAGGAAATTCTTCTGAGAGCATCCGTCTGCAAATCCTCACAAGGCAGTGCATCAGCATCGTCAGAAGACCCCATATACCACCTCTTCTTTGTCGAGCAGATCGGCATCACCAGACCCACCCACACTTTCTTCATCTATGTATGTTGCTCACTGATGACCATGTAGAGGAGAACACCTCTGCGGCATACAGCACTGAGTTGATCACCAAACTTGCACAGGTTAATGGCTTGTACATTGCGCCAAACACCCCAGAAAACACTTCTCTTAACTTGGGATTGTCAACTGCATTAGAGTCACCCATGGCAGAGTACCCACAGCTTCCCGTGCCCGATCAGGACTGTTATACCATTGACATGGTTGCCCAGTCGGTCTCTGAGGTGACTATCAGCAATGAGGTGAACTCCCTCACCCAATTCAATGACTGGTAGTCCACTACCTTGTTTTTCCCCATGCCCATGGTTTTGTACAGCATTGACAATGGCCTGTATGCACACACACAACCCTCTCCCCATATGCCATTGATGATACATATATACCCACTCCTGCAGCCCTCCCTCCATATGCCATCGACAATGCACATATACCCTCATCTGCTTTCCTTCAATCCCCTTACTATGCCATTGACAATGCACCTGTACCGCCACTGGCCCCGTACGAGGTCCAGTCCACCATAAACAACGCATCTTATGAATATTACAGCTACACTACCAAAGCAGTACCATTCAATGCTCAGTTGTCACAGCTGTATTCGTGGGCTATCCCAGATATGGAAGTCTACTCTCAGGCCATATACCCTGAGGATGTCAACCAGGGCTACTTTTGCGCTACTCACACGGGGATGAACAGCTATGGGATGCACGGGCTCTATGTGAACTAGTGCCCAGTCTGTGCTGCACCTAATCTCTTTTTTCTTTGGAATTGTTTAACTAGAATGCATTTGTATTAATACTGTATTCATTTCTGCATTACATTTCTATTGGCATCACACCTAGGCACAATGTTTTATTGTGTATCTATCCATCATCCATACACGGTCTTGCATGTATTGGCTTGGTATCTCACATCTTCACACCTTTATCACCTCGATAGCAGTGTTCGAATCAGACCAAAAATTGGATGGTTCTAGCTTGAAGCTTATGTACTTGAGCCCCAAGGTTGTGCATCACGGGAATCCAGGATTTTGGATAATGCCTGGAAATGTCTTGCTAAGTCTTGTAATTTGAGTATTCAAAGTAATAATGAGCTATCGTGACAAGCACAGATATTCCACTACTGTGGTAGGTCAGGCAGCCAATAAACATCAGGCTGTTAGTAATGTCATACGTCACGCAGTTTAAAGATCCTTGCTCGGCTGTGATGGTTTCGTTTGGGAAACCTATCAACAGACTGTAGCAAGTGTAGCAATAGTTAGTGGGTACGATTGGTTCATCCCAAAAGAGACTTGAAAGGAAAGGGAGAAGTCTGGGAGAAGTCCGTTTGACGTTACTCAGCGTTTAAGAACAAGTCTGAGCGGAATGCGAGCGTTAGTCTGAGTGTTAGTCCAATAGTCCGAGCAGTTTCGGGCCTATGGAATAAAAGAGAAGAACAGTAAATACACAGTAGACAGTTTACTGCGTTCAGTGTTGAAGACAGTGACAGTGACAGTAATTGTGAGCCAAAAGGGAGCTGGTATTTTCGATACCATACATGGATATTATAGTCCGAGCATTCTCAGACTCTAACTATGACCAGAAACTACTAGCCGTGACATGAAATCCAAAGGGTTAATGAAAATACACTATTGGAAATGAACAGACAGGTGCCACCATCTGTCTAGACAGAATGGAGCAATTTTATATAGCGGCCATCACATGTGATCGGTCTGGAGTTAAAAAGACCTAAAGAAGAACAATGATGAGATTGCCAAAGTCCGTGGAAGGCATGTGGCAAGGAAGGACGACGGGACTGAGAAGTAGTGGAATGGACGATGATAGGATAAGGACAAACGGATAGTTCCAATATAGAAGACTGAGAAGACTGACACTCCGGAGTACCGGAGTACCTTCGGACTAAGACAGCTGGGCTTGGACTTGTCAAAGATGCATCAAAGAGGGTATTAGAGTGAAAGGGGACTCTGGGAAATGTGGGGGAAATGGAGGATACGCCTACAGAGACGTACCAGTCTCTACAGTGGCACAGCAAACACAGCCAAGGCACACCAGTCCGTTCCAAGATGGCAAGTTGTGAAAGCTATTAGAATGATGGGTCTGCTGAACAATAAACATCAGGCCGTCGGTAATGTCACATGTCATACAGCACAGCAAACGTGACCAAGACACATCAGCTTGTTCCAAGATGGCAAGTTGTGAAAGCCATTGTTGGGGTAGATTCACTGGTGAAGCTGTGTAAGGGTAATATTTTTGAACTATTAGTGACTTTCTGGTAGATATGGGACATTATAGTAATGATGATATCTGTCGAAACTAACTAACCAGGTCATGGTAAGGATCGTTGTTCTAGTAAGGGTCAGTCCATCAGTTAGAGTCGGGCAAAATGCCACATTGGGTGTCATGATGTCAAACACGGGCTGAGGGATGTTAATTGACAATGCTTGATATGGTTGCTCGCACTCACATGGAGTATCATTGTATTGAATGCCATCTATGTCTGTTGGGCATGCTTTTACAGAGAATGTGTTCACTTGTGTTTAGCAATTGGCATTATCGTCACCTAAGTGTCTTCATTGAATGGGTGCCGGGATAGGGAAAAAAGGACCAGACATGTACGCACAAAAAGAGTTGACAGGTTTGCAAATTGTGACATTCATGTGAATGGATGAATATTTAATAATTATCATCGCCAACACCATAGGGTTTCATTTGCCTGCAACGAAATATCATATTTACAGGTGTGGCCCAAGTAGACAATATTTAGCTACCCTGCCAGCCTCACCCAAAATCATTGATGTCGAGCGATCACACATTTCTGAGAGAACAGATGAACAAACTTATTTATTAATATAAATCATATGTAGTCGGCAATGATGCTCTGCGAGGCAGGATTAGTAGATGAACTTCAGCATGGTGTCGAAACCCTCCGCCACAAATCTCTAGAAGATGACCATGACATCTTCGACAGCATTGCCTCGAATGCATTGGCTGCATTTTCACAGTCTCCTGCGTTGTGTAA
>JBBPQL010001112.1:0-12626 GCA_038092515.1 Boletus subparvulus | reverse complement strand
GATATATCTCCACCGCCTCTGGGCCAAATCACATGACCCAAGGACCGGCTTGTAGCCAAGGGTTTGTACTTTGTTTGGTCACACCAAAGCTAAGCGAAACTCCCACGTGTGGTTGCAGTGCGCGAAGCGCACTGTATTGGGGTTAGTTATTGGAACAGTTTTGTTGCTCACTGTACAACCCCCACTTGAATATATGCACTCTCTGCCTCCACAGTATGTATTTCCCTCCAGGACTTGGTGGAAACAACTAAGACTCCTACAGCTTCTGTGTGTATGCCAGCGGGTTGCAATGGGGCACAAGCATAGCTCCGGAATCGCTCTCCCATTCTCAGGTGACAATTACAGTCACATCTTCAATGCTTACCATGCTGCGATACTGGAGTACACAAACCATCCTGACCTTGGCTGGACATTCAAAGCATGACTCGATTTGCTTAATTCTTGAGGATTGTGAGAGACCCGTTCATGTTTTAAATCCGAGATGACTGAACAGTCCAACAGAAAAATGTTAGAGCTGTCGAAATGCACCCCTTCATCACCAAAGAAAGTCGCACCGGTATTTGTCCCCCTCCCGCAGCAGGTCAGTTCACGAGCGGACTTGGAGGCCAACACCATAGTCAATTCGCAGGCTTCAACCTCTTTTTATACCCCTTGCACTCAGGCTGATGATTATGGGGAGTATTATAGATATGGTCATTTATCCCCTGACCCCCAACCTGGGGGTACCTATTTGTCTTCACTGGCATTCCAATTCTAATCTGTCCATGTACTGTTCCTAGTATGTAGCTTGTTTGTTTACAGTTCATTTATCTACAGGTGACAATCTTATCATCTTATCAACCATATCTAATAACCAGTAAGATTTGATAACGGATCTAAACAAGCCTTCGTAAGAGCGTCATGGCACAAATTTTGCTACTGGCTGCTACTGGCTGCTACCAGTAGCAATTTTTCGTAGCGCTAGGACACTTTTGCTACCACAGTTCTGCCATTGTCCTGGGTGCTCAGGACCACCATCCCGCCCGCTGATGTGGTATTTCTTATTCAGATATTCTTATCCTAATACCAGATTCTAGAACAGTCTATGACCCTATCTTTATGCTATTCATGTTACTCACCTTATCAAGATAAGCTATCTTTTATCTTTATGGTCTAGACTCATGATGTCATTCTTATCTCTTATCATGACATCATACTCTTATCAGCCAATAGCTGATTCCTCTCTTATCTCTTATCATACTATACAGTTATGATATTAGAGTTCAGTATCAATACATACAAACAGTACTAGATACTATATAAGATGGGCCTTACAGCCTATCTCTCTATCTCTCTATCTTGTTCTTTCCTATCATCTGGTTCATATCTAAGTCTTCCTGCTT
Organism: Boletus subparvulus; assembly: GCA_038092515.1. Classification (NCBI taxonomy): domain Eukaryota; kingdom Fungi; phylum Basidiomycota; class Agaricomycetes; order Boletales; family Boletaceae; genus Boletus; species Boletus subparvulus. Next base: position 11,244 of record JBBPQL010001112.1, on the reverse strand, counting down.
ATACTTGAACCACTTCAATCTTTGTCTCCAACCACTAGGACCTGTCTACGTAAGTCTCCCACTAGACAACTCATCCCTTCGTGTTCCTGTGCTATCGGAATTGTATTTCCGATAGGTTATGAGCCCTGCTTGAAGGCAGTCCATCATATGCTAGCACTGATGCCCGCTATCTTCATGCATTATGGTTCTTGGTTGGTTACTGGATTGATGCTGGCTATATCCATGGTCACTTCGGCCATGTTGATTGCCATTGGAGCTGAACCCATTTGGGTTACAGAAGAGAACAATCTCTTAGAGTTCGCTGTTACCTCTGGAGAGTTGGTCATTCGGCAATTACTTCGTGAATTCCAACTTCTTTTTGTCACAGAAGTGAATGGAAACCAAGCCTCACTCATGATCGTGCTTCATCTAGAACCACTTTCTGAGGTTGGTAGTCCACCCAATTCACCTGTCCCAGAAGAACGAGACCCCTCTTCTTTGCATCCTCCTCTTCGTCTTAACAATGATGAGAACATTTTCTTCCCTGGTCACACATTTCAACTTCATTGCCCCCTGTGCCCTCATCTTTTAGAGATTGGAGAGATTTGTTATCACCCAAACTGTGGTGTTAACATGCATAGGCGAAGTCCTGAAGACGCTCCATTGAGAGAAGAAGTCTTCGACCACCCTTTTGAGTTCTTACACATTATTCCTGGACAGACTTTCCATCCTCATCATAACTCTGCTCTGGGATCTCCCTCGACTTCTACACTTGTCGAAGAAGCTACATATAAGAACTGCTATCCCCCAAGAAACTCCACCTCCTTCATCTCCTACCCCATCTTCCGACTCTCATCATGCTGATCCTATCTGCTGAGATTCCCCAGAACCCTCTTCCTTACCAGCGCTGACTTCTTTCTAGGCAACAAGCAGAGAAACCCTAAACAAAGGAGGGCTTCTCCAGACAATTGCTTTTGCCTTCACAGATAGAACACTATTAGCTAGGGATGACTCTCTCTATCTCCTAGACGAAACAGTCCTAGTATCACTGGGAGTGAATCAGTGACAAACTTAGTGTACCAGTAGTGTGGGTTGTTCGCTGATCCTCAACAGACATTGCAAAGATCAGAATCAAAGATGCTTCAGACTTGGTGTCTGGTTGGTGAAAGTGTATCCTGGTGATTGCGCATGGGATAAGGTTGAGTTCGACTTGGTGGAAAAGTGTAGGATACTAAATCCTAATGAATAGTCAGCAGCTTTATAGTGATGCTGAAATAGTGGGTTGTTTACAAGTCTCTTAGTTCACACAAATTGGTTTTCTAACTCAATTATATTGTAAACGTAAGGAGTTGTGGTTTCAAGCCTAGTACTGAACTACCTTTTATCCCTTGAGGTGGATAGTCAGCTAGAGTAGCAGGGTTCGCAGTAAGCCTAATAGCTTAGTATTGCTGGGGATGTGTTCCTTTTGTTGCCCAATTTAGGGTTTTCTCCCAAAAGGTGTCTCCTATTTCACTTGTCCTAAGTTTAGGTACAAGTCTTTACTCCTAACAATCTTTCTAGTAGTGCTAGAGCAGTGGGGATACTCCTACTCGAGGTCCTCTGTTGGGTACCTACTGTAGTAGGGGAGTTCAAGTAATCTATTAGGTTACTTGGATCTTTAGTTTCCAGATGGATTCTTTGGATGGTTGTATGTAGATGCTCTCTTTATGGCTAGAAACACTCTCCTTTTATACATTTTGTACAGGGGCTGTGCTAGCCAAATATGGAGTCTTGGCCGCTTACAAATGCCAATAGATTGCTGACCAATCCTCAATATGACTCATACTGACTCATTCAGGAAATGACTCATAATGACTCATCCTGACTCATGCTGTGCAGGGCTGTGCAATACATGATCAGTCTCTCTATGACACTTAGCTATGTACTTAGTGGTAGTAAAGAAATAAAATGAATAGTACTGCTATGTAGCAGTGGATAATGTTTTGGGGTCAAGTTGGAGAAAGCATTTAATTCCCCCATGACCTGTGGTCAGAATATGGAAAAGAAAATAGGTATAGGTAGGTTAGACTCTGGGTGATCTTGCCCTAAATTAGCTAACCAATCGGACCGTGGGAATGTTGTCAAATATGGAAACTCGGGTCCGATGCACACATGTACTAGGTAGTACTAGTGAGTTGGATGGGGAGAGATATGTATACTCATAACTCCTCTATCCTTTGGTGAAATGATATGAAACTTGTGGGATATGTAGATGATACTATTGGTCATCTATCCCTGCTTTGTTGAGAGATTCCCATTGTTGGATGTTTTGGGGAATTCACTCATTCGAATATATGTCTGACTTTGCATGCAATCTTTTCTACATATGCAGGTCAGCGTGACAACTTTGTGTGTGCCAAGGTAATGGACGAGGAGACAACAGACCTACAAGAGCTACCAGCCAACCCAATCATGGAGGATGGACTCCCACCGCACCTAGTGGCTGAGTTCCACTTCATGAGGTTTCAAACATCTCAACTGCACCAAGGCCTAGTGCGGTTTCACCAGAAACTGGACACAAGAATATTCAAATTCTGAGGTGCAGCACCAGAACTCATGGAAGGCAACTTCCAAGCTTGAGAGCTTCCCACTCTCAAAGGTCCTGAACTTTACGGAGCGAACCGTGTGGTCTATCCTTTCCAGATAAGACCATGCGAGACTAGAGTTAGGTCTATGCACCTAATCAATTCGTTCAAGTTTAGATCAGAGACTATTGCCACTGCCTATGAAGGAGCCGGTTGGGCTTTCCCTTCCGAGACCACTCTTAGAACTCCTGGTGTTTGTGTTCACAATCAAGGATTTGAAATCATTCATCGTATGCACTTTCCTCCTACTCTTGTTCTGTCTCAACATCTGGAATTCTCTCTCGAGCCTAACTGGCTACCTCCTGTGGATATAATGGCCGATGAATGGAGTTTTGTAAAAAGATCAGATGCACCATGGCAGAGCGAATGGAACAAGGCATTTGATTCCTTTCACTGTTCTATCTTTCATTGAGACCCAGCTTATAAGTCTCACTGCTGCTTGCAGCACCTCTTAACGTCCGCGCGAACTCAAGATGAGCTTGACGCAATTTATGAAGGACTTAAAGAGAGACCTAGACAAAGAAGGAATTGAGTTGCTGGTCAACAAGGAGAAGAACGCAGAAGGCTTTTCAAACATACTTTATCACCTTCATACAACTTTCATTCATCCTTCTTGGCCTATATCTGATTTAGAAGACGGTTCTTATAATTCTGATTTTGATCCTCCTTACTCAAATTTCTTGAATCTCAATAGCTTTTCACTCAATTTGTATGTTCCCTATCATACTTGTTATGATGATGTTGTTTGTACCCAGGAAGGATTATTTGTCAATTCCTATATTGACAACCTGCATTATTTTGTGGAGATGCATTTCATTTTACATGAATGCCTATCCATCCTGCCGTTACCCTCTGGGTATTGAGACAAACCAAATACATACATTTTCTACTTATCACAGTAGAAAGGAGATTCATACATAGTGATGGCTATCAAGAAATGGGATCTCAAAACAGAAGAATCGTCTCTTGCCGATAAACCCAGGGTTACTAGGAAATGTTCCTCAGAGGATTACTCCTTCTTTCTCCCTCTTGCAATATCTTGCAAAGACATTCGTTGATGATTACTTTTCAGATCTCCTCTAAACAATGGCTCTTCCTACCACAGAAATCAAGTTCAACACTACCTTCATTGGTCACATTCCTGTTCTTTCTGGATCAAAGAACTATGATGTCTGGAGCAAGCATATAATTTCTATGCTCAGTGCTTACTCTGTTTGGGAGTTTGTAGATGGAACTCTCACGTATGCAGCACTTCCTGCAGGAGCAGACCTAGCAGATCATCAACAGAAGTGGAAACTTCTAGATAAACATATTCTTGGCCTTATGGCCAGTTCCTTCCATCTCCAAAGCTCTTTGGGACAAGCTGAAAACTCTTTTCGGCACTACCAGCTTTGCAGCTATCTTTCGTCTTTTTAAACAAGTCTCATCCAAACATGTTCACATTCAACATGCCCAAACCAACATCAATGACATTATGTCACTCTTTGATCAGATGACCCAAGCTGGGTTAGATCTTCCCCAAACATTCTGTGCTATGATTCTCCTCAACAATCTTCCTCCCGAGTATAACTCTCTCACCTCTACCATTGTTCAAACTATTACTGTTGCCAATTTTGACATGCAACACGTCACTGCTGCCATTCTCATGGAGATGGACCTTCGGGCCACACGTAAACCTCTCCATGCTTGGATTTCCCATGTCCAGGAATCTGAAGACCCCTCTTCTTTGATCAATCAGACCAATGTTATTAGACGTGGTCCTCCAAACCAAAATCAATGGAGGAACCAGACTTCCTCTTACCAGAGACCGTCTAATCAACCTCATCAACCTTCTCCTGGTGATTTCTACAACCAACAATCTGGACCTTGTAACACAAACCAGAACCAAAAGAAAGGTAAAGGTCTGGCCAAGTCTAAACAACCTGGCAAAGGTCAGAAAAAAGAATGGTTTAATCAGCGACAAGGTAATAAGGGCAAAGCTCCTTCCAGAGCTAATGAACATGTTTCTTTTGCAAACCAGGTGCAGATGGAAGATGAAGATGTTGACCTTGCTTCGAGGTTTGTAGATCACCTCGAAGATCAAGAGATGGATAATTCAAGAAGTATATCACCCAATCAAGCACATGCCAGATGGGGAGATCGTGATGATGAAGACAATGGAATGGTGGTGGCTGGTCCCTCAAACCTTTACCAAGGATGGCCCTTTCAGCCGCTCTTCCTCAGAGAAGCCCCTCTTTGAGGAAGAAGAAATCATCACGGGACCACCACAGATGATGAAGAAGAAAAAGTTGAAGAAGATTTCGTTTTCTCTTGGAGGATTGGCCAGTTCATCACATCATTTCAACAACATTGACCAGCTCAATCATATCCAGACCCTCCTTCCTATTTCCCCTGTGGAATTAGCCATGGCTTTGCTGCGAGACCCAGGAGTGTATTTAACCAACTATGCGGGTTCTAAACTCGTATACGGATATGATTCGGAGAATGATGATGACTGTTACTTGTATCATGGTGCTTTTGCACTAGGAGGAGATACTGAAGAAGATTTTCCCAGACACCACTGGATGATTGACAGTGGTTGCACTGATCATCTATCACCCTTTTTGGATGACTTCGCACATCTAGGAAACTTGGTTCAACACGCTCTTGTTGCCAATGGTCAAAAAGTTCCTATGTATGGTCCTGGAAAGATAATTATCAATCAACGAATCAAGAGATCAGAACCTCTTGTTCTGAAAGAAGTGTGGTATGCTCCACATGTAGGTCACCAACTTTTATTGGTACCAACACTTACTAGCCAAGGCTATAAGTGTATAATTAGCAATCAAGAATCCAGTATCTGGGACACAAACAAGAATTTGGTGATCCGGGCTTGTGCCTCATCTCCAAATAACAATCTTCATTGGTTTCTGTCTGAACAAATGACTCCAATTCGAGGGTTGGCCAACTTACTTGTCAAGAAAGACTCCTATAAACTCTGGCATCAACATTTTGGACATATTTCCAGAATGCTCTTCACCAAGCTCCTTTCAAAGTCACTGGTTTACCAACTGTCATTGCTCCTGTTGACACTTCCCCATGCAAAGGCTGCACCTTAGGGAAGATGTATAATCGTTCCTACCCTGTGTCAGGAAAACAAGCCACCCATCCTCTTGGACTGGTTCATACAGATCTCGTTGGCCCCATGCCTATGGAGTCATGTTCAAGGGCTCGTTATGTCCTCACTTTCATCGACGACTATTCGGGATATGCACTTGTTGCCTTCATATGCAACAAAGACGCAACGTCACAGCATTTTCAGGCTATGGTATCCTGGGCTGAAACCTTTACCGGTCACTCGCTCACCTCTGTACATTCAGACCATGGGGGGGAATTTATGGCTGGGGAACTACAATCATTCTTCTGTTCCAGAGGTGTCACTCACAAGACATCTGTTCCTTATACACCCCAACAGAACGGTCATGCAGAGAGGTTCAATCGAACTTTGCTTGAAAAAGCAGAAGCCATATGCCAACATGCTTGTCTGCCACGATCTTTCTGGAAAGATGCTGTTGAAACCGCATTGCATATTTATAATAGACAATCCATGTGTCATCATGATTGGAAGACACCCATTGAATCATTCAATGAAGACAAACCTGATGTTTCCTACTTTAGGGTCTTTGGGACACGTGCTTATGTTTGGATACCACCTAAACAATGACAAGACAAGTTGTCTCCTAAATCAGAGGAGATGACCTTCATTGGTTATGAACCAAACACTAAAGGCTACTTCTTTTGGTCGAAGGAGAGAAGACAGGTATTCGTGTCCACCAATGCCATTTTCAATGACAAAGTCTTTCCTTATTGTTCTAGAGATAAAGCCGATGGACATATCCCTATTCTTATTGAAGATGAAAATCTGTTTTCAGCACTTGACGACCTACCATCGGACGATACTCGAAACCATAGGGATCCGGAACCCTCTCGAGATATCAACATCCCACTACCTCTAGGCTTAGGTCAACTCCCCAATCAACCATTCCCACGAGATGATGAACACTCGTCTCGACATTCCTCACCTTCCACAACTCTGTGGATTCCACAAACAGATGATTTATCACCATTACAGCTTTATGATGACTTGATACAGTCATCAGAATCATCTGCTCCACCTTCCTATGCTACATCACCTCTTCATCCAGGCATTAAATGATATCAGCCTGAGACAGGACACTGAAGTTCTATTTCGGATCGACATCAACACAAAAGACAGGATGGTAGATTTTTTCAGAGATTTGCCTCCAGAAATGGAGAGACAAATGGTAGAACAGGAAGCAATTCCTTCTACTGGCCCCCAAATTTGGTTACCACCTAGACAACACCCTGAAGAAACTCTTGTCGAGTTTTGCAATCGTCCTCACCAAGATCATTCCACTTTGGATGAGATCACTCATTTGTCCACCGCTGGAAGCAAGACGATCTGCTTGCATTCCTGTATCTCAGATAATTCCAGATAATACATATGGGAATAGACCACCAATTCAAATCGAGTGAGATCTTCAAGGACTTGCACCTATTCAGGAGGAGTCTATGCATGTCAAACCACGTCCTACCAATGAAGAAGATGATATAGGACAGATGTATTCATCTAAATGGATTCATCATCACTTATCCATGGCTGTGGAATCTACTAACATTCCTCTTTCCAAACAATATAGAGATGTTCTCAAACTCTCTAAGGAAGATCAAGGATTGTGGAAAAGTGCCATGAATGATGAGATAAAATCGTTACACGAGAGAAAGATATGGGAACTGGTAGACCTACCTAAGGGTTGTCACACCATCAAAGGGAGATGGGTGTTTGCTGTTAAATCTGAGTCGCAAAAAGGCAAGATTCATTGCAAAAGAAGTTACACAGATCTTTAGAATAGACTATGAAGAAACTTTCTCTCCAGTCGCAAGATTCAAAACATTTCGACTTCTTTTATCACTAGCAGCGCTTCATTATTGGGAGATCAAAGCACTAGATGTCAAAACCGCCTACCTTTTTGGCGAGCTGGATGAAGAGATCTATATGGATCAACCAGAGGGTTTCATAGTAAAGGGTCAGGAGAAAAAGGTCTGTCGATTGAAGAAGTCCATCTACAGACTAAAGCAGTCTGCCCTTTAATGGAACAAGCAACTGCACAAAAGTCTCCTGGAGATGGGATTTATCTGCTGTAAAGCAGACCCAGGAACTTACTTCAAGATCATTGGTGAAGAAATCATCGTACTTCTCATTTACGTTGACAATGCTCTTTTTATGGGTAGCAACAAGACATAAGTCCTCTCTCATAAAGCTCAGTTCATGAAACAATGGGAATCTAGAGATCTAAGTCAAGCAAAAAGTACCTAGGCATGAGGATTACCTGAGACCACAAGAAAAGAACAATCTCTTTGGACCAAACCCACTATGCAGAGAAAGTTGTTAAACACTTTGGCCAAGAGAATTGTAAATCTGTCTCTGTACCTCTATCTACTGGGTATAATCCAAGACCCCACTCTGACCAGAACTCGTCAAATGCAACACTTCAAAGTTGCTATCAGTCAGTCATCAGATCACTGTTATACATCATACTGGGAACAAGACCAGACATATCCTATGCTGTCATCAAAATGTCACAGTTCTCTTCCAATCCAATGGAAGAACACTTGCAGAAGGCACTCTATATAGTTTGCTATCTCTCTTCCTCAAAGGAACTCTGCATTGTGTATTCTGGGACAGTTGACTCCAATGGTTTACATATGTGCCTATTCTAACACAGATTGGGCTGGTGACGTTGAAACATCATGTTCTACCACTGGTTATGCTATCTTCTTAGGAAATGGCATTGTCTCTTGGCTGCCTAGGCGACAACAGAGGGTTACACTTTCTTCCACAGAAGCGGTGTAGAGACCAGTACGTCTCTGTGCTTATATTCCACCCCTTTTACCTTTCACCTGACTGCCTTATTGTCATCCCTTTGATCTGAACTCTTTTTAGTTGCTAAGACTGGTCTTGGTTTATACTGGACCATGCCAAGCGTGTCTGGACTACTCGGTGTCGTCTTTCTAGGCAAAGATAACTCAGAACTCGTAATGGTTTCCCAGACAACGTATCTTTGCCTCCATGGGTGGTAGACTATAAGCTAGGGAAAACTAGTTCTCCTAGACAACACAACAACCAATATGCTGAGTCGGTGAGTATATGTACTTAGTCTAACTGGTAATGTGGGTGTTCGTCAATCTTCAACGATAGTTGAGGGGAACTGATAGAATACGAAAGCCTAAGTCTCTTGTTGCATCTGGAGTTGATAGGGCTATGCTTAATGGAAGCGTGCAGAAAGGCTCTAGTCAGCGTGGGTGGCTGCTAGTAGCTAGAGGTTGGGAGGAGTTCACGTGATTTCACTTAGTCACATAGAATAGGTTATGGTAACTCAATTCTTATTGCACACTAAGGAGATGGCGAATCAGGTGGGGATTAGTGCAAATACCACTACCTCATAGAGTGGGTATTGGCTAGAGACTGGATTCTTCTATCTCTTATGCCCTGTGCTGGATAGGTAGCACTTAGACTAGTAGTGTCCGCACTACTGAGATCTGGCTCTAGTAGAGGGTCTCACAAGTCCTACGATAGGAGTCAGCTATCACTTAAGCCTCTTTTGGGCTTCCTGTGACCTGGCATTCTCTTATGGTGCTTACTGCTTCTCATTAGAAGCTGGTTGTCTCTGATCCAGAATGCTGGATATTGTACCCAAGGCTGGAAGATCTGATTGATCAATAGATCTCAAGGGTCTATAATTCCCCTCTTGGGGCCTGATTGGCTCTCCTTAAATAGATAATACAAGGGGCTGTGCTGCCAGGGGCAGCTGACTAATGCCGAGAGAAATCTTACAAATGCTGAGCCAAACAACCAGTTTGGTTGGTAATCACGGGCTCAGCATTGGCTCGGTATTGGGCTCGGCAGGCACTGGCTGTGCTCTGCTGACTGATACTGATTCAGCCAGGTCACATGACCGATTCTCTCTCTGGCACTTGACTAGAGTCTAGGTATATACAAAGATACTAGGAAAATAGTCCAATCACGTAGTATATTCAATCAACACAGATGAGGTGGGAGAAATCATTTAATTTCTCAACACCATATGGGTGGAAAAATAAGAAGATATAGGGGGAAGTGGTCCATACTAAGGGCAATCTAGCCCTAAATTTGCTAAGCCTTTGGATTGTGGGAAGATGGTGAAATCTCAAAACTCGGGTCAATTGTCTGTATGGTGTCATGATCCTTGCATCAAACTAGGTTGGTGCAGGTTATCGGTTTACATTGTTAGTACGTTACCGCTTCACTTTCTATTGGTACCATCGGCCTCCGATCGGTCTTTCCGGTGCCGAAGGCATCCGGTTAGACATTGGTCTCGGGCCCGGTACCTGACCCCTTTTACTCGTTTCCTTTGGACTTGACAGCAATCTTGAGTTTGACAGTCTCGGGTATACCCGGACTATAAAGCCTTGTACTTAGGAATTGAAACACATTTTTGGTTGGATTCTCAAACTTTTCAAACCACTTGTCCCTTGTACCATCCACCGTCTACTGCACCATTCACCATCACCATCACCACATCCCGTTCTCACTCCCTTCGTCTCGTGCACCTCAGACTTCCGGTCTCACGCTCTGGTCACCTCCCAGACTATCCTCTGCACTTTAGCCTTCGGTCCTGGACTTCCTTCCGACTCCTCCCTTACCTTGAGTCCCTTTAGGGGCGAAGTATCTCGCCTCCCCTCTTCCCTTTGATGGCCCTGGACAAGTGTGTCTTACACTCTTAGTCCTCCCAGCCATTTTACCATCTTTACAACTGGAGCCCACCATGAGGGACTCATCCAAGGGTTCCAGGAGAAGTCTTCAGCTGACCACACAATGTCAAGAATTAGAAAATCTTCTTCAGCAGTTCCAAACCTTACAGATCAGCCCCGACAACTCACCTCTCTTTTGGTCAGTTGCTTCTATTGATGCCTGTCACAACCAGTCCAATCTTCCTAAGGTATCCGGGTTGGACCTCAGTCTATTGCCAGACGATGACTTTGACCTGTCAGCTGTCAATCAACCCAATTGGCTTAGCACACTGCCCTTCCGGAGTCTTTCCCCCAAATTAGCTGACATCCTGACAGTGTCATCTAAAGAGATGTCAGAGACTGAAACTACCAGTGACACCCCCTTTCAAGAAAATTTAGCCGACAACACAAATCTAAGTGACTTTGTGCCTGGAGCATATATCCACTCAACTCCACAACAATGGATCAGGGAGTCACACCTCACCTCCCATTTTTCTTCTCCTCTCTCTCCTCTCACTCCAAGTCCAGAGTGTTGATACCAGCATGTACTGGTAGAGGTTGACTTAACAACACTACATACCTGGTGGAATGTTGGGTGGAACTGTGTGATTCGAGGTTAAGAGATATATTCAAACTCAGCGCTTGAGTTTGTATTATATAGTTGACAGGTAGTGTTACGATTCTTTCTTTTCTTTTACTTAACGCTCGTCTCTGACTCGCTTCCCCTTTATCTCCACTTCTTACCGATCCTTTGGAACACCTTCCATCTAAATGCAGCTTCTCTTCTATGTGCTGCGCATGGTCCCATTGT
>JBBPQL010001111.1:0-12636 GCA_038092515.1 Boletus subparvulus | reverse complement strand
GGACTCGTAATTGGGACGCGGTATGCGTAGTACTAGTACTAACTACTACTTGTAGCTAGTGTATCGGATGTACGGGATCGTATATACCAGCCAGCGATGAAGAGTAGAGTCGTGGACGTTTTGGTTTTCTCGGTGTTGGAGGTGCGAGGAAAAACAGCCATGCTCTTGTCCATACCTTGTGACGCAAATGGTCTCTATTTCTCCTTGCCATCAATCAGCGTCGATGGGCTCGGGAGAAAAAGTTGGACTTGTCGCTCTGTGTGCTGTTTGAACCAGAGTAGAGTTGGTATCGGGGTGACTTGACAGCTCACGATCGAGCGGCAAATGATGAATTCATGAACGGGGACGGCATACAAACGACCAGCCCGAACTCGACACGCACCATGGAACGGTTCTCTTTCAGACGCGTCTGAGATCATGATTGATGCAGGGTAGCATTCAAACGACTAAACGGCCCGGATGCCTGTCTGGATGACAAGCAGCTCGGGTCTGCTGGCACTACTGAACGGTGGGATTAGTGACTCTGGCGGAGAAGTAGGATATTGTGACGCTGGGGTTCTGCTAGGAAGTGTCGTCAGGGTCTAGTCATGGAAGGGAGAGAATGCACGAGGTTCTTGATGAGATCGTATACGCCGAGCCCCGTGCGGGGATTCGTGTACGGGGCCTGATCGAGTTCATGCTCACTGCAGTAGGAACGAAGGAGGCATTTTGATCGTGATGTCTGTGAGAAAAGGGTAAGCGCGAAGAGTCAAAAACCAGCGCGTACATGTCGGGAGGCCCTCTTCCTCTTCCTCCTCATCCGTGGTCATGTCCCGCTCACGCTGGTGTTCTCGGCCGAGGACGGTTTTGAGGTTCTTGTTCTTGGTGCGGCGATTGGTGTGTATGGTGTAGGCGGCGTTTTTGAAGGGGCACAGAACGTGGAGGAAGGAGAGCTATTCAGCGAGGGTTAGCGGTGTGAATGGGCGTGTGCGATGTGGGTGGCCTGGTGGACGAGTCAATGAGTGGAGGTACATGGTGTCTGACGTGACAATTATGGTTGTTGTAAATTCGTGCCTCTGTATGTTCCCTGTTTTTTCCTCACTTTCTCGTCGTGTCCGGCATGTCTCTAGTACTTCTCGACACGGCCTTCCCCCGCTGTGCACTCCGCGGTTCGCTCGATTCCACCACAGAGCGCCAAGAACGTGCTGCGCCCGGCCGACAACTTGAAGTGTAGAGCCAGGAAAGCAAAGGTAACATCCCAACTCCAGTGCCCTACGGACCCTACCACGTCCTCGGTGCACTCACTCGTTCCCCATTCCAACAGTGCAGCGGAGACCATCCCGTGCGTGAACGAATCGGAACGATGTTGTGTTCGCAGGTCGGCCTGTCATTAGGCGCGCTCGTCGGTGTAGCACACGGCGGAAGGTAAGGAGGTGCTAGATAGGACTCAGACCTGTCCCAGTTCCGCCATCCGACGCCTCATCCGGTGAACGACCTCGTTCATGGGACACGTCCATCGCGCACGGACTGTCGTCTCGCATCGCCAATGCAGAGCGTCTCGGGAGCGCCAAGCGCATCAAAGACACACCGCGCCTTAGATGCGTGATGGTCGCCTATGGCCCTATCGACGTCGGGTGTCCAGCTCGGCTGGTCTTGGTCACACCTGGACATGACGGAACCCTCGATGATGCGCGAGGAAGGATGGCAGAAGGACGTCGGACGGCGACCGCGCTGGTAAACTCCGTGCGGCGATCCAACCAATGTGTAGCTGATTGATGTTCTAGATCCTCACCACGCAGCTTCCCCAACTTGCTCGTCCTCCGGAGAGTCCATAGGGCGACTCATATTTCTGCTTGTGCAGGATGTATTCGAGCACATCGGTCAGGAATAGCCTGTCGCTGCCAACTATGCGTTTGCAAAGGCTGGTGCGGAACCTGCGAAGAAGACGGGTCCAACATGTTTGCCCGAGGTGGAGGGACTCCGAGGGAGGGTTGATCTGTGGTGTGGTTAGGTCGCATTGGACAGGATGGTCTGATCGTCTTTGCAGGGTTAGGGAGCCGTTAGTAGAAGTCGTCTTGATGACTTGTGGTGTCAAGGAGGATACCACACAAAGTCCACCTTCCCTCCATCTTTCATTCTTGCACTCGATTAGAGCAGATGTTGGAGGTATATGCTTCAGGTTGTCAAAGTGGCAACCACTAGTCAATGTCACCATTACAGGAATTCTAGCAGGGAGAACATTTCCAAGAACCCTTTGCTTTCAAGACCATCTTTCTCCAATGCCTCCTCATTCAATTTCCACTTCGGAAGTGACTTTCAGAAATCATGACCTGATGCAAGACTACTGTCTTTATTTGGCTGCTGGAGTGTCTGGAATAGAATGTTCAATGGACAAAATTTCTAAACATATATTTAACTCACCCATATGATTCTGAATGATGACTTTCAACACCATGTCCAGTTTTCCATCCTCAGATGCTTTATTGTATTGCTTGAAAACATCCTTCAAGGCTTTTCCAACTCTAGCAGGTATGTCTGATGCAATGTACTTCTGTGCAGCAGAGGAAACTGGTTGGGGGTCATCTTGTTGAGAAAGGTAGAAAGAATGCTCCAATATAATAATTGCATCTGGATTAGAGAAATTAATAATGTTTACAGGTGTATATAAAATAAATGGTTTAAACACACCAATGCCAGCCTGGAGAATCTGTTTCCAAGTTGCAAACTTTCCCTTTGAATTATAATTAGATGTAGGTGTACAAATCAAATATAAATGTGCTTACCTGATTGTTTGGGTTCAGAAATTGGGCCTCAGTAATTGGGAGCACAGTCTGTTATATATAAAATGCTAGCAGAAAATATTAAATTAAAAGGAAATTACATGCTTGAGATTTGACCAGCTGAAAGTTATAAAACACACTAAATAAGTGATGGAATAGTTTGACATAGAAACAAACCTCCTAACATATTATAAATAAAAAAACAGGTGGTAAGATTCAAGACTCGCCCACTAGAAAATGATACCAGTAAGTTACAAGCAGATAATATACTGAATACAGATAACCTACATCCTATTGAAAGCATAATATAAATAAGTGACTATATGTATCTGCAAGGCAACATACCACCTATAGAGTATAACAGAAGCATAAGCAACAGCAAAAATGAAATGGTAATTGCTTACATGCTACAATTTAAAAATAAGAGAAAGACAAAATGAATAGATTAGCATGTATGTAATCCAGGATAAATATATCACTTACTTCCTATGATTTCCACAGCAAGATGAAAAATGGACATGTGGCAATCAGCTTGATCATAGTCACCAACATGCCAGAATGCACAACTCACTCCCTATATGTAATTGTCAGGGCAAGACAAAAAATGGACATGGAATCATCAGCATAATCACAGTCACTGGCATGACAGAATGTACAGCTTACCTCCTATGATTTCCAGAGCAGGACAAGAAATGGACATGGTGATCAGCATGATTAGTCACCAACATGCCAGAATGCACAACTCACAAACTATGATTGCCAGAGTAGGGCAAAGAATAAACATGGGATTGGATCATTAGCATGATCATGGTCACCAAGATGCCATAATACATAACTCACCCGCTATGATTTCCAGAGCAGGACAAAAATGAACATGGGATGATCAGCATGATCACAGTTACCCATATGCTAGAATGTACAACTCACCTCCTAAGATTGCAAGAGCAGAATGAAGAATGGACATAGGAATGATCAGCAAGATCACAGTCACCAATATGCCAGAATGCACAACTTACCTCCTATGATTTCCAGAGTAAGATGAAGGAATTGTTAGCATGATCATAGTCACCAACATCCCAGAATGCACAACTCACAAACTTTTATTGCCCAAGCAGACAAAGAATGCACATGGGATAATCAGCATGACCACAGCCACCAACACAGCGGAATGCACAACTCACCCCCTATGATTGCCAGAGCAGGACAAAGAATGGACATGGGATGATCAGCATGACCAACATGCCAGAATGCACAACTCACAAACTATGATTGCCAAAGATGGACAAAGAATGGACATGGGATGATCAGCATGATCACAGTCACCAATATGTCAGAATGCACAACTCACTCTCTATGATTGCCAGAGCATGACAAAGAATGGACATGGATGATCAGCATGGTCACAGTCACCAACATGCCAGAATGCACAACTCACCCTCTATGATTTCCAGAGCAGGACAAAGAATGGACATGGGATGATCAGCATGATTACAGCCACCAACATGCCAGAATGCACAACTCACAAACTATGATTGCCAAAGCAGGACAAAGAATGGTCATGGGATGAGCAGCATGATCACAGTCACCAACATGCCAGAATGCACAACTCACTTCCTATGATTGCCAGAGTAGGATAAAGAATGGACATGGGATGATCAGCCTGATCATGTGGCCAACATGCCAACATGCACAACTCACTTCCTATGATTGCCAGAGTAGGATAAAGAATGGACATGGGATGATCAGCATGATCACAGTCACCAACATGCCAGAATGCACAACTCACTTCCTATGATTGCCAGAGCAGGACAAAGAATGGACATGGGATGATCAGCATGATCACAGTCACCAACATGTCAGAATGCACAACTCACTCTCTATGATTGCCAGAGCAGGCCAAAGAATGGACATGGGGTGATCAGCATGATCATGGCCACCAACATGGCAGAATGCACAACTCACCCACTATGATTTCCAGAGCAGGATAAAGAATGGACATGGGATGATCAGAATGATCATGTGACCAACATGCCCAAAGGCACAACTCACTTCCTATGATTGCCAGAGCAGGATAAAGAATGGACATGGGATTATCAGCATGATCACAGTCACCAACATGTCAGAACGTACAACTCACTGCCTGTGATTGCCAGAGCAGGACAAAGAATGGACATGGGATGATCAGTATGATCACAGTCACCAACATACCAGAATGCACAACTTACCCACTATGATTGCCAGAGCAGGACAAAGAATGGACATGGGATGATCAGCATGATCACAGTCACCAACATCCCAGAATGTGGAACTCACAAACTATGATTGCCAGAGCAGGACAAAGAATGGACATGGGATGATCAGCTTGATCAAAATCACCAACATGCCAGAATGCACAACTCACAATCTATGATTGCCAGAGCAGGACAAAGAATGGACATGGGATGATCAGCATGATCATGGCACCAACATCCCAGAATGTACAACTCACCCCCTATGGTTGCAACAATTAAAGAAAAATCATGAGACATCCACTTATATGGCAAATAAGAAATATTCTCTTACCCTCACATGTGGAAACCAGAATGCAAGCTTGTGGAATCGCACTTTCCTCAGATCATGTATGGGAAACATAGACCTGTGTGCCTCCTCTACATCGAATATCACACTGTGTTTGATTGGTCTTCTTCTATGCACATAAGTGATTTTGTAATGACACACTTTTTAGCTGCATACTTGATACATAGTGCAAGGTTTGTTTCCTGGGCTGAGACGAACAGCATTTGTATGGTTTCTTCACTTAGGACAACAGTAGTGTTTTCAAGTAGACTGTTGCATCCAAGTCCCTCATTGGACTTATGCATGCCTAGCATATTGGTGATCAGGAGGACCCCGTATGTATAAAAGATAATATGATACACCTTCAATCCGGACACAGGACTTTGGGGGATGTGTCATTTTGGAAAGACGGCCCCATACATCAGCCCTATCAAAAATCCCTTCAATGAGTAGCTTGGCCTTTAACAGCCGTTCCTGTATTGGCAACCGCCGATCTGCAGGTGCTAATTTTCCCAGTGCTACAGGTACTAGTGCATCGAATTTGGTGAACACCACCACCACGGGAACTGACCAGACGATGAGCTTAAAAGGAGGACCATGATCATGACGAAGACGAGCTCACTATTTCCAGGGTCACATTCTTCAAAGAACTTTTCCTCGGACCGTTGGATCGCTCGATCAAGCTTATCCATCGGGATGCAGTACCTGTCCGACAAACGTATCGGTCAATGGGCTGTAACATAACATCGCTCGTTACCATATCGCGTGGATGCGCTTCTTGAGAAAAACGGTCTTTGCACGATCGGCGATAAATTCCTTCATCTTCAAGAATTCGTCGACACGACCAGCTTCGAAACCCTGCGAATCATGAAAGACGAATTTGTCGTTGCTCCGGAAAATGAGTTCGTTCTCAATATTGTGCATCCCACGCTGAAGCGTGTCGATTAGTATGACTTGCGCGTCATCTCTTAGCGCCCGACGTGGAGCGACACTCACCCCTCTGGATCCCTCGACTTGGGACGGGTCGATCTAATCGCGCGACTTCGCATGAGCACGATGGTATAGTAGTTCGGCTTGCCTCCTTACCTTTTTCCCATTACCGTCGTAGATCTCCGGGTTTTCCGTAGTGTTACAAATCGCCCTGAGAATAGTCGTCTTGCCAGCGTTCGCCCGCCCGACGATAAGGATCCTGAAACGGCCGAATTTCTCTTTGAGGTTTTCGAAATCACTTGTGTTTTCTGTCGACATTGTGGAGAGGGTCTGAGTAAAGAGAAGTAGAGCTGGGAGCGGTGGTGAAGGTGAGGAAAGAAGACTCGAAGGGGAGAGCCGCGCTTATCGATCCGAACGATCGCCGCCAACTTCCGACTTCCGACAGGTTCCTTGTCCTTCGGGCATTAAATTAGAATGGAGATATGACGGTTTGCACAAAAAGCTCTGCGTGTTGTAGACGTAGATGCTAGAGTTCTCAGGTAAATTCAGACATTCCATCAGCAGATAGTATCGACCATAAAATAACACACGAATGGAATGGCCCAAGCGACCTGCTGCTACAAACGACAACTAGAAGAAAGGAATACTACAAATGATCCCTCAATGCATCGTCATTCACAGTCAATCCTCAGTGCTCCAGACAGATTGGTAGGCCTCACCGCCTGTTCCATCCATCCCCAGGACCAGCCCCCGCTCCCGGACCGGGGCCCTGTCCACAACCGGAAGCAACAAATGGGCCCACGTCCGACGACGAAAAATGTCACCCTGCAGCCGCATTCGGCGCTCTCGCATCAAAGCGCATCGGCTGAAACTACCCCTGATGCGCAAAGTTTCTCGCCACCGCCGCTGCACCAAGCATGTTGAACTGGGAAGCGTTAAGCGCCTGAATCTGGGTGGACGGCATGGACGGCGAGGAGAGCGAGGTCGGTTGGGCGAGGATAGAACTGGAAACCGCAACCACCACCGCCGCCGCCCGCCACGACACTTCCTCTTGGCCACGTCCTCTATCCATGCCTCGGTGAGCTCATGCGTAGCAAGCACCCGGTTGAGCGAAAAAGCCACGCACGTGTTGCTTCCCAGCGCGATACAGCTCCTCCAACTTGTCCTTAAACACGCCTCGTTCCTCGAACGCGTGGCATGCCTTGTACAATTTCAATGCAGAGCGCGCATCCTCGATCGAGTCGTCTGGATGTTCTCTCCGAGGACGAACCAGGACAGGAGGCGGAGCGAGAGACGGCGGTGGCGGTTACGTGGGAAATAGAGGTCGACTATATCGATCACGTCGTCGGGCGGGACGAAAATGTCTGTCGTATGGTCTAGAATGAACTTTGGGTGTCACAGACAAGCTAGGAATCGACTGATGATCCGGAAATCCTTGGAGGGTCCGTGGCCGATAAATATGTATCCCAGATCGACGAGCAATCGAAAATTCTCGTACACAAGCTTCAGCGGTGTCAACGTGTGCCTTGACAAGCGCGGATCGAAGCCTCCGACTACATGCAGTGCCAATGTTTCTCCTTAGTGACACCGAGAGACGGAAAAGGGAACGTACACCTGATGCCCGAGAACTCAGTGAGATAATCGACGATAACATCACTTGTATCGATGTGGTCGCCAATGAACGGAATGTCTTCTTTCGCGCCGTCCCCTCGCAAGACAGAAGCACGTGCAAGACTGAGGCGAGCTGGGCGAACGACACGGTTCGTCCCGCCGGCCCTGAACTCTGTTTCTTCCTGTGGAATAGAAACACGTGTTCGAGGATATGAACGAGTCGACTTGAATGCGAACCCACCTGTTGCATAGACACGAACTCGGCATCGATCACGACCAGCGTGCCGGGATTGGGTGACTCCTCGAAGCGTAAACATTCGTGTTTGATCAAGCTCTTGTCTCGATCTCTATAACACGTACCCATTTAACGACTCAGAAGAACACTGGGATAGAGAATGTCAGTACTTACATCGATATGGACGTATCGCGGCTCAATATCGAAGGATCGAGCTCATCGGGGAGACCACTAAAGTCGAGTCGAGAGCGAACGTCTTCTCGCTCGAGATACAACACGGCGGGGACTTGGTTCTCGCTGTAAAGAGGTAAGAAATGAGACGCGTATAGTGCACACATACTTTCCAAGTGCTCGCGGAACTCAGTGCCTCGTCCTCGGAAATATCGCGCACTACAAAGTCATTGAACAAGAACCAAGGGCCCTTGAGATATGGTTGGCTTTCCGCTTCGGGTACTTAAATGACATTAGAAGCAAAACAGGAAAGTAATCAACGAGACTCACCCTTCACGATCGCCACCAAGTGCGAGCGTTTTGCTTTGTCGTAATCTGACAAACGATGGCCTGGAAACGAACGGATCAATCATATTCAATGCACGAATGATTGCATACACACACCCGGAGCTCATAAGTCACGCTCTCGACATCATCGACACCCTCTACCTCTCCTCTCACTTCCACCGTTGACATTAAGAACCTCTCGGTCCTCGTATCCATCCCACACCTCATTTATACATGCTCGCATTTACTGCCAATATGGGGGGATGGAGCGGCGAGAAGAAAACGTAGGGAATTGTTTGCGCGTTGGACAGGTGGCTTTGTGGGTCATTAGACGGATCAGTGACGCGCGGAGAATGTCAGAAAAGGCAGTTTAACGCGGAAGTTCGTTCAGAAGTGGCTGGATGTTGATGGTGGTAAAAAGTGGCCCACGCACGAAGAGACACACCGTTCTCGGGTAAATCATGTCAACGACATGCGTCATGTTATCCCTTTCCCTGACGGTCTTGCAGCTCAAACACACCATGCTTCTTTGCGTCGATCCCCAATAATTGTGTGACGGGCGCTGCTGCGGGAGAGAAGGAAGCGTTTGGGTTAGAATAAGTATCAGCCTGAAAGGCAGTGGACGGAGGATGCTGAAATATCGGGGTGTGGTGAGGGAAAGAGTTGCCTTCAGAGCTGAGATGGTCGATAAGGAAACGATGAAATTACTGGATCATGTGACCTCGGTGGGTTCACGGCCGTAATCGATCAGTTCGAGTTAGTTTTAGGCTTGTTGTCATCGTATGTCATTATTCGAGAAATTTAAGACAAAAGGGATCTTGCCTTGAGCTAGGACGCCGAGGGTCTTGCAGAAATTGCTTGGTTGACAGCTAGTTCCGTGTGCGTCTTCGAGCATATGCATGAAAAACCCGAGTTCGCATAGCAAACAGTGCTCCCTTGGTGATATGCGACCTGACAACTTCCTAATGGGAAAAGAATACATGACTTGCAGGATCAGATTCGTGTACGAATTTGGAATGTGTTTCGAGACCACCATATGCGGTTTTGTTGTAGAACCTAAAGAAGGATAAGACCAAGGGGAAAGGGACGGACAAACAATGTCCCTGAAATCAAACTCTTTGACTCCGAATTTGAGCACTGGATCTCGACTTTGCGATATATGCGGGGTACCTCGCGATACTATCGTCGAGAGCGAAGTGTTCAAGCTCGACCCACCAGTGGGAAGCACGTTGGAGAGACTGATGTGACGACGAGGCTGGATGTCTGCATTGATAAAGGCAGGGCCGTCGGAGAAGGGAGTCGGAGGTCGTAAACCTTGACGAGCGGATTGGCCTCGTCTAGGAGAAGTGAGAAAAAGAGGGAGAGAGAGAGAGAAGGAAAGGACCTTGAACTGGAACCGATGGTTTAGCCAGATCCTGGACAGCGCTGTCGCCGTTCTCTCTGCGCAATGCGGGGATCGTGCGTGCGTGCGTAGCCATCGGCGGATGCGCAGCGCAGGGTGGAGTGGGAAGGCATGATTGGGTTGAGGAGGATGACAAGCATGCTTGACGTGAAGGCGGAGGGGGACATTGGCGAGACGGGGGCATTGGGGGACGGAGCGGGAGCGGATAATTGTTCAACGCCATGGCCAGCGCGGGTGCTTCTGTCACGCGAGGCGCGCCGCCGCAAACGCCGTGGATCAGCCAGACAACCGTGCTCGGTCGGGGCGTGAAATTCACTACTTTAGGAAGCTGCTTCGGGCGCGGTCGCGATGCTTCGGCCAACAACTATACCCCCACTCTCCTCCTGTGGCGGTTCGGACATGCCCGAGGCTTACTACGGTCCGTATTACAACACTTGGACTGCCAGTGTCTCACACCCGAGCCTCAGGACGGTTCTTTGCCGGCCTACGATCAGGACGACGACATGCTCGTGGGCCGCATGATGGGCCAGTTCGTTACTCTTCCTGACGGGACCATGCTCGTCCTCAACGGTGCCACGAACGGCACCGCCGGGTCTGCCAACCAGACGCTCTACGTCCCTTCGCTCGCCCAGATGCCATTTTTCCACTCACTCGCGTCGCGTCCTGTCGGCACCCCTGCTATTTACAACCCCAACGCTGGCCTCGGCTCGACCAGTATTGCGAGAATGTACCACTCGGTCGCGCTCCTGTTGCCCGATGCATCCGTGTTGATCGCAGGGTCGGATCCCAACATCAACGTCGAGCCTATCCGACGACCTACACCGCCGAGATCTTTTACCCGCCCTGCTTTTCGTCGAGCGTCCCGCCGATGCTCAGCTACGGCGGGCCCTACTTCTACCTGAGCGTCTCCTCGACGTCGTACACGGGCACGTCTGGCAACGTCGCGGCGGCCAACACGACCGTCGTGCTCTCCCGGGTCGGCTTCTCGACGCACGAGATGAACATGGGCCACCGGCACGTGCAGCTCAACAACATGTACAGCGACGACGGGTCGTTCGTCCCGCACCTCTCGCTGGTGCCGCCGAACGCGACTCCCGGGCCGGCGCTGCCATTTGTTGTCGTGAATGGGGTGCCGAGCAATGGGACGATGGTGATCGTGGGGACGCACAGGTAGAGACGCAGCCAGCGGCGGTGGCAGAGGCGCCTCCTGCGGTCACGACGACGTCCCAGACGTCGGGTGCAGCGCGGGGGGTGGGTTTGGTGATGGGCACGGTCGCCGGCGCTACTCTGGCGCTGTTGGCCTTGATACGTCGTTTTCGTCTTCGTCTTGGGTGTCGACTGACGCGCGCGCAGTGTGAGCGATCTTTGGATATGCATGGACGTTTTCTCAGTATACCGTCGTCGTAATGCTTATGGACAGGTGTTTTTCTTGTTTTATGATCACCGCGGCGTGTAGCGTAGGAGCCGGACTCGTAATTGGGACGCGGTATGCGTAATACTAGTACTAGTAGCTAACGTAGATGTACGGAATCATATATACCAGCCAGCAATGAGAAGAAGTCGATCGAGGTAGACGTTTTGGTTTTCTCGGTGGTCCGAGGAAAAACAGCTATATTCTTGAAATGGTTTCTATTTCTCCCTCTTTTTCATCGATCGGCGTTGATGGGCTGGGGTGAAAAAGTCGGACATTTCGCTGTGCTGTTTGAACCAGAGTAGAGTCGGTATCGGGGTGACCTGAGTCGCAACACACGATCCAGTTTTCTCCAGGAAATCATTCCGCACGCTCGAGAACGTGACTGCAAAACCCGAGCCAATCAGCGACCAGTTTAATTACGTTGATCACATCCTAGTTGTCTTACCATCATCCAGCCTCCGCCAACACAAGACGACATCAACCTTAACTTTGGCACGCTCTTTGGCATGGTCAATCGAGTTGTGTCGCGTTTTCAGCCTGTTGTTGGAACTGGTCTCTATTTCCCCGATCATCCCATTGGAGTTGGACATTTTTGCTATCGCTTTGTGGTTTTGAACCAGAATCAAGTCCGTAACAATGTGACCTTGGAGTGGCGTGAGTGTGACTCGGCAAATTCAAGCCAATGACATGGGGGACAACCTATTTCCGTCGTTAATATCAATTCCTCCAAGTTATTGGTAGCAATGAGTTGGAGCGCTGCGTATTGTCTGAGCTCCGTCATGCTTTCGTCCTGTGGCTTTGGAACAAGATCGGAGGTAAATGAAAGGCCTGAAGCAGCCGCGATGAAGATTCATGCAGGAAAATGGAAAGGATATGGAGACATGAAAAAGATGTGACGAGTGCCACTCAACAACACGAAAGTCGGGGTCGGCACTTGCTCTGGTGTTGCTAGCGATCCACCTTGATAGAGCTAGGTGCCAATGTGCACGCCCAACGTGTCATAAGTTTTCTTCTGTGCCCAGCCTCTCGTTCAGAGTGTTCAACGTAGAACGTTCGAGGGGAAAAAAGTCCGTGTGCGAGACACTTGTTCCGACCGTCGACTCTGGGGGCTATGCTCAGTGGGCGGGGAGTAGCACATGGAAAGGCACATGTCTGATATGATCAATGATGAATTCATGCACGGGGATAGCATACAAACGACTGCACGCCCAGATACGTCTGGATGACGGCA
>JBBPQL010001110.1:0-12644 GCA_038092515.1 Boletus subparvulus | reverse complement strand
CCCCGATAACGCATGAACATGTCTCTGTCGACAAAGCTGTAGTAGGAAATTAGATCAGTGACCACATGGCAGTTCATAATCGAAACTTACATGTTAACATAAAAAAAAGTCCAGTCTTCTCCCCCTCACCATCCCTCTGCTAACGGCTCTATGTGAACAAACAATTCATCAAGTAGTTCGTCCGTTGGTCCAGCAGTGAATGCGGGAATTAGGTGAACGCCACGGATAACACAATCCAGATTAACAAATCCGAAAGCCTCCGTCAAGTGTTCCTTATTGAAGAATTGGAGGTGAGGGAGTCGCTTTGCATCCCATCCAGAGTTGATATTGATATCCAAGCGGAACTAATGGACAAATAGGACATCCATCCACTTCGGCTTTGAAAATGGGGACAGAAGGTCCAGGCAGTGTTCTACCAAAATGTGGAATACAAGGCAAACACGTGCATACCAAAAAGGATGAAATCGCTCGTCTTCTTGTGAAAGCAGCATGATATCAGCTCGGGTCCTGGGATTGATGGAATCTTGCTCGTGGCAGAGGTCGTAAGTCGTGTAGTTGACTCTGAGGAATGCATGCTCAAAAAACTGGTTGTTGTGTATTAAAAGACAACTCTGGTCTTCATCTGAGAACTCGTACTCATCTCCATTGTAAGCCAGGCCATGCAAGTGAGCAAGGAGGTGGTCTTTGAGATTTGGGATGAAATCCTAGTACAAGCACAGTCAATTACCTTTTCATTTGGCATAAACTTAGACTCCTACCTCAGCTGCAGGGTCACCATCTTTGTCTCCTAGCCAGGCAGTCAGATCATGAACATTCCATGTTGATGCTGCGATATGATAGTGATCTTCGGGTGATGACCGAGCTCGTGGAACATTGGTCGAGCGTAAACTGCTAGCATCAACTGTTTGAAATGCCGTCCTCACTTCGTCAACCATGCTGATAAATCATTCAGTTGCTTCTTGATTCGCGATGCTCAGTGTCCTCAAATCCTTCTTCTTTCCTGAATGAGCAAAGCACCGTTTTGAGCGGTGGTGCTCAAGTTCCCCCTACTTGATCAGATCAAATTCTTGAGTAAAACAAGACACTTACTATTTGCATAGAGTAACTATCTGTTGTTCCATACTCCTGAATCATGTCTACATAATCTCCTAGCACATGGTACTTGTAAGTTGACAAGTTCAGAGTCTTGATCTTGGGTTTTGTGCTCATATTCTGGGTTCTTGAAAGATTCTTCTTCATGAGAGCGGCTTGCCGGCGAACACGAGCAGCTGACTCATCAGGGAGTTCAGTGGTTTGATATACTGAGCAGGTCGTCCTTTGAAAATTTCGAACCGAATGGCCGAGCTGGCATGTTGCAACGTCAAACAAGAATAGAGTGTTGTCTGTATGAATCCAAAGCTTGGCAAATGAATGCCATGTAGCCAAGTCGAAAAGAAGATCAAGTACGACCTCATTATGAGGAGAGGGGAGAAGTCCCTTGAAGACCGGCATAGCACACTGTAATGTAACTTCATCTTTTTGCTGTTTCCCATCATAATTTGAATGACACATACCTGAAGAAGGTCCTCAAAATCTCTTGCTGCAAGTTGTTTCATTGCCAAAGCATTTTTATGAAATGCTCGGATGGTTCCACGTCCAAATGTGGGCACCATTCGGTACCTATGTTTTGCAAACACTTGAAAAGCTTTGGTCATCGAAAGGTTATGAAACGCACCTCCAATTAAGCTCAGGCACTGTGCTATCTCTGTGAGCATGTAAGATATGCATTAGATGAATAAAGAGTGATTTCCAGAGTCCGAGTTCGAATTCATGAAGGAGGTCGACAACAAATAGTAGAAAGAAATTGAAGAGTGATTCTTCGGATGAAAGACACTCCGCAAATGCATTCTATGATGGCCCATCAGTTAATTGCAATCGGCAGGATAAATCACTCACCTGGATGGGGACCCAAGAATGGTCCTTCAGAAGATCCTCGACCACCTTGCTGCTTACGGACTTGCCTTTGAAAATATGTTTGCGCGCCTTGTTAATTAGACTCTGGTAGCCGTGGTCATTCACCCGGGGGTATGCTTGTCGAGTGAACATATCGGTTGGTTTTCCCATCTGAGGAACATCTACTTTCTTCACCAGACAGCGCGGACATAGACATTCTCCTAAAAATCTAATATATGACAACAGAACTCTTAGTAACACCATAATTAGCTAGGTGACGTGGATGATGAATATTAGCTTTACTTTTTGGGATAGTCGGCAGAGTAGCTGAAGAAACGGGGGAAAAACTGACGAACAACATGATCAACACACTTGATCAGTAATCCTGTCTTGTATGCCTCAACAAACCTTCCGTCCAAAAGAAGTTTCCAAATGGCTTGCATCAGTTCCCATTTGAAGTAAGTGTACATCTCACAAGTCAACACTTCTTGATGGGCTTGAGCATAAATATCCTGAAAGTTGTCAGGTAACTAGAGTGATGGTGCTTAGTAAACATATATTAATGACAGGACCAGGATATGAGCAGCTTACCGATGGGATGTATGCCACATGGTGGCATGCCCTGGATGTTGGCTTCCCTCGAATATACTTAGATTGGTTGCCAAAATAAAGGTACACCGGCCAGAGAGATGCATCACCGAAATTATCAAGCTGAGTTGCATCCGACCAGACCATGAGTGGAATGATCACACGCTCGTAGTTGTCATCAGCAGCTCTTGGCAAGCGATTCACTTCCTTGTGAGCCGACACCATCTGCAGAGATGTATACGCCTCAGAGTAGATGTGAATCTGACGACCATCAGAAGTGGTCCAATATTGATCGAAAGGTGTAAGGTGGAAAGTGGAAAAGACATTGTCAGTGAAGACAGACTTTATGATGTCAACAAGAGGGCGATGAAAAATATTGTCGATTGTGACCGTTGGGAGAGCTGGATCATTTTCAAAGAGATACTGGGTGCCTTCCTTGATGAGCGGAATGGTAATGGAGCCGCAAGTCCAACCATGTTGTGCTCGAAAAGGATTAGATTTGTCTTGAAGATACTTGCTGATGAGCCAATATTTGTGATCATGTGAGAAGTCGAGTTTCTCGGCTGGATTGAATTGAGGATCTTTGAGATATGTCCAGAGGTGATTGAGCTCATCCTTGAACTTTGAGGATGACTTTGAGTATTGCCAACACATGAGAAGGCCAGCTGTTGGACTGCTGCATGCGGAGAAAAGGTTCTTGTGAGTGATGTCTGAGGGGGAAAGAATGTTGGGATGACTGGTGGACTGAGCCGTTACTCGAAGGAGGGTGGGCGCCTTGACTACGGCCAACAAGTTGGAGTCAGGTATGTGTGTAGGTTTCTCTGGGTAAAGATGAAAGAGACTGAAGGTATCAGGTTCCGTTTGGAATTGAGGACAAAGTGATGTTGGAGATGGGGAATGGGGAGGTACTTCCGGAAGATCAAGAGACTCTCCCCTGGGTACGAAGTCACGGTAGCATTCTGGAAGGCGAATGTGCTGTCCAGAATGTGCAGAAATGGCTGGGGGAGGAGTCTGAGGAAAGGGAGGAGCAGGATCAGGAACCACATCAACCTTATGGTCGTAAGTTATTTTGGGAGGTTAGACTCTATTGCAATGACTCACCTGGGTCTGAAACTCATCAACGTGCTCTGAAAAAGACGGGCGGGGGCTCAGAGAACCCATGGCATGCCACGAAGAGTCCGAGTCTGATGCAGATGACTTGGACACATCAGGTTCAGAACTTGGTGAAGTGTGCTTGTGCTTCTTGGTCTTCCTGCAATTTTGATGCTGATGATGTCGGGAGTGAATGTTAGCTGTGAGGGTCTTTTTGGCTTTGCATTGAGCTTTGTGAGCGCTCAAAGATCGCTGCATCTGGAAGGTTTTTGCACATCCAATGCAGCTGAGGGCCATGAGGGAGGTTGGGACATGAATCAAGGGTATTATATTTATCATGTTAGCCATTAAGTGGAACCAGAGTGTGGTGTACTGTGAGAGCATGACTGCCAGCGGTAGATGCCATAATCAATTACTTTCCCACAATTATCTCCACTGTGCCCCTATCTTAACTTCTCATGCCATCCTCCACATCAACATCCAGCAGCAAAAAACGCTCTCGAACACCTGATGAGCATGTGAGGAAACAGAAGAAACATGCATCTAAATCTAAAAGGTAAGTGTTTACATGGCTGCATTAGACTTGACTGATATCTTGCCAAGAAAACCCGACACCAACTCTGAGCAATCCAACTGTGACAAATCTGGCTCAGGGTCTGAGTCAGATAGTGACATAGGGGTGGACCCCACAGAGTGCAAGGTGGCAGGGCGTGCCATCATGCGCTGTCATGACATGTTTGCCAATGTCAAGAATGTCATCGATGTCTTGTTGCTTGTCAAGCAGGCGGAGGCTGTTGAAAATGGAGAGTTGAGTGAATCGGAGGACGAGGAAGCACGAGTGCATCGCAATCAATGCTTGAGTGAATAGTGAGTACCCTTGAAGTGCCTATATGCATGAATATTTTATCGATTGTGCCCCCAGTTCAGTGAAAACAATCAGCCGACATAAACATGTGTATGCACTGCTGGTTCCAGGGATGAAAGCTTTAATCGGCAATCCTTCTCGATCATCACAGCTCAAAAGAGCGGTGAAAAGGGGGAGTATATGCACATACAGGTCATCATCATAGTCATAACTGATACGGTTATCATTTCCCAGATAAACAAGGCAATAAACGAGGCAAGGAGCAGTGACGCAGGAAAATTACAGGACCGACTGTCGGCCTATGTGACACCAAACCCAAGCGTTGCTTCTCTCAACCCACCAATCCCTCCAGGTACCTCACGTTCCCAGTTGGGGCTGAACCATCCTGTCCTCGCTGGGTATGTGTGTCCCGTGCGCTCTGTGGCAGCATTTATCAAGGATCCCGTCGAGTAAGTACAAATTTTCTCACAGCACATATATATGTATATATTAATGGACACTAGGACTCGCAATAAGCTCGAAAGTGGAAAGATCAAGATGACTTCCACTAACTTCCCTGTGTTCTTATGGGAGGACAATGGCTGCAAATTCGATATAGACAACCTGTTTGAAGGATTCTTTCGTGGATTTTACATCGAATGGGTAAGTGGTGCCACCATGTTTGTCTCATGATTCGTGTGCGACTCAGAGTCTCATCACAGATTACGAGGCATATTTTTACTGGCCCATCAACTGGTATGGGTGGCGAAGCTCGTGGATCAAAGCCCAACACCTTGGAGCTCAATCTTATGGATCAAGTAGGTGGTGCACACCTTGCTTACGCCGCTGTTCTGGTGAGCACTTTGTACTTCAAGTTGATTGACGGGTCACAAGCCGATACTGGTGCTTCCTATTCAGGCGCGCTTTGCTCTCAGCTCCCAGAGCCGATGGGTGGAAAAGGATGGAATCTTCAATTACTGCACATACTACTATGGTTTGATGGACTTAATTGATGAATGCGAGGATGTCGCATGGAAAGACAGTCTCTTCAAGCACTATAACATGTAGGTGCTTGTTTCTATCATTTATAGTATGCTACTCGGTTATTTTAAGGCTGCTTTTAAAGACGAGAAGGGTCAAAAGAGGGACCTTGGCGACAATGAAGATGACAATGAAGATGAGGAGGACGAGGACACCAAGCCTGGATTGCTGTCGAAGATGCGAGCCCAGGCCGCTGCACGTGCAACCACAGCTTCCGCCGGTGATGCCAATAGTTCCACTAAATCTTCCACAGGCCCCGCATCTTCGTCAGATGCAGTTCAAGCCAGCGGGGGCCTGCCAATCCAATCATTTCCCCCTGCCCCTGAGACTCGCACATCCGGAAGCCCTCTTGCTATTCAAGCAGACCCAACTCCCTCAGCTAATTCCCTGTCCACCATTACCAAGAAGGAAAGTGCTCCAATTGCAACTCATACTTCGCCTGTCAGAGATACCCAATGACCCGATGTAGAGACAGGTACGTCTCTGTAGGTGTATCCTCCATTTCCCCCACATTTCCCAGAGTTCCCTTTCACTCTAATACCCTCTTTGACGCATCTTTGACAAGTCCGAGCCCAGCTGTCTTAGTCTGAAGGTACTCCGGTACTCCAGAGCGTTGGTCTTCTTGGTCTTCTATATTGGAACTATCTGTTTGTCCTTATCTTATCATCATCCATTCCACTACTTCTCGGTCCCATCGTCCTTCCTTGCCACGTGCCTTCCATAGACTTCGGCAATCTCATCATTGTTCTTCTTTAGGTCTTTTAACTCCGGACCGATCACATGTGATGGCCACTATATAAAAATGCTCCATTCTGTCTAGACAGATGGTGGCGCCTGTCTGTTCATCTCCAATAGTGTATTTTCATTACCCCTTTGGGTTTCATGTCACAGCTAGTAGTTTCTGGTCATAGTTAGAGTCCGAGAATGCTCGGACTATAATATCCATGTATGGTATCGAAAATACCAGCTCCCTTTTGGCTCACAATTACCGTCACCGTCACCATCTTCAACACCGAACACAGTAAACCGTCTACTGTATATTTACCGTCTCTTTCTTTCATTCCATAGGCCCAAAGCTGCTTGGACTATCGGATTAACGCTTGGACTACCGTTCGCATTCCGCTCGGACTTGTTCTTAAACGCTGAGTACTGTCGAACGGACTTCTCCTGGACTTCTCCCTTTCCTTTTGAGTCTCTTTTGGGACGAACCAATCATACCCACTAACTATTTCTATACTTGCTACAGTCTGTTGGTAGGTTTTATACCCTTAGGAAACCATCACAGCCGGGCAAGGATCTTTAAACCGATACAGCGACTTGCACTTCACGTGCCCCACTTCGAGCGAACTCCATTCTTGATCCTGGCCTTTCTAATCATTCAGTTCCAGTGACTGCTCCAAAGCTTGATGGTCGCAAGACTTTGCCTGAACTAAGTGAGCTTTCCGACCTCGAACAGGACACAGAGAAAGCGAAGAAGAAGAAGGTTGCGATTAAAAAGGGGAAGAGAAAGGCTGCGGTGGTAAACTCAGACGAAGAACAAGAACCTCAGGCACACCGCAAGGTAACGAGGAGGAGGAAGAAATAAAGCACTGTTACTGTGATGTGCATTTTAATTCTTCAAGTCTAGCACTTCCCCTCACCTCATTTTCAGGTCATTTCCCACTGGTATGTCGTCGTTCTCATTTACAGTCCAACATCACACGCTTCTCGCCCTTGCATTTCTCACTTCGTCATGTTGCAACAATAGATGTGATTGAAATGGTAGTATTATTAAAGTGATGCTTCAATACATCCACAGATATTCATGTCGCATGGAATATCATATCTGATCACCCTAATACTAGCATGGCGTGATTAAGCATACCTTGGCAGTGAACCTCTTCGATTGTCAGAGTCAGTAGAATGACAATCCACCTCATATCTCTGTGGCTAAGCAGCAGTCTGAGCACAAAGTGCGCTTTTTGAGATTGAATAACAAGAAGGCCCCGGAAATAACAGAGTCAAGCCCAACGAATACCTCTAACATCACATGACATTTGCATCTCAGAGCATCTCACAAATTTGCGTTTTTTGTGATATGTAAGCTAATAATGTTCTAACCCATACAAAATGGATTAACAACAAGGTTTATTGCCGAGTCCTTTTACAACTTGGTGATGTGAGGACTGATATGTCACGAATGCCTCAAGGTGGGCGCAGATGTCTGTGGTCGCGCCAGAATCAATGATCCAAGAGTAAGCCGAGAGGGAGGCCTGGGAGGCCTTTGACATTTCACCCTGGTCAGATATATTTAGGCCCTGTTTGCATTGGGAAAGGCTGAAATGAAACTTCGTTTTTGGGTCATGTGTCAACCGCACGTAACTCCAATGATTACCACCCAGTATCATCTGGATCCCCGACCCTCCAATCCTCCGCTATACCAATATACAGGCACATTATAGACACTACATATTGAGCCCCCATTATGTCTCTATCAAGCTCTTCATCAGAGTGCTCCTTGTGTTCCCATGGACCTGTTGTCAATCCCCTCTTTTCTGGAGGCAGTGAAGGCTCCAAGACTCGCAAAAAAGCAGCCCATTGGACAGATGACGAGACGGTCATCCTTCTCGACTTTCTCCCTGGGAAGTTATCCAAAGCTGGCGATGGTGGCAACTTCAAAAAATCAGCGTGGACAGCAGCTGCCTCCCATATCACATCAGAATTCCTGGTTATGAAAGGGGGTGTGAAGGATGCTGACACATGTGAGCATAGGTTCCAGTTGGTAAACATTGTCTCCATCCAATCAATTTTCATTCATTACTGACTATCAGACCAGATGAAGAATCAATACATGGCCATTGTCGCTTTGAAGAACGCATCTGGATTTATGTACTCAGATAAAGATGGTGCTGGGATTACCCTGGCGCAAGCTGATGTATGGAATAGATAAATCAAGGTACACTATCAATGATGATCATCTGATATGGTATAGTAACTGACTAGCTCCACAGTCTCACAAAAATGCAAAGCCCTTTAAATCAAAGGACTTTCTTCACTTCCATTCGGTTGCGCGTTTCATTCCTGACACCAGCAGGGGAATTTTTGTTTGTTGGGAACTGAAAAATCCAGGTCAATCTAGCTCAGTGCTTAACCTTCATCAACTGTCTACCACCACAAACGAGATTGCCAGTACCAGTAATCAGCAGTCAGCGGCCTTTCTGTGCCCTGTTCCATCATCATCATCACTCCTGGGTCCTTCTGATCCAAACATTATGCTACCAGCCATGCCATCCACATCCGCCATGCTCTCCCCATCTGATGCTTCCCCATCCAATTCCGCTGCACTCACAAGCATCAGCTGTTCGAAGAGGAAGACACCTGCTTCTACCACAGAGTCAGAGATAAGCTCACACAAATGAGTGCAGCTTTCTGTGGCTGCATTGGGACAGCAGAATGCCAGCGCCGCCATGCAGGACATCATGGCATCAATCAAACAGATGTTATAAAACATTGCACCTCCCAGTGATCTCAGCATTGCACTTGATCTGCTTAAGCAGCACAATGAGCTGTCATCTATTGAGGAGCTCGACATCGGTGAATACCTCGCACTTCCACAGAATAAAAATCAAAGCATCCTTTTCCAAAAGTTGGGTGAGACGGAGAGGAAGGTATGGTTGACACGTAGGTTAGCAGAAATCACTGGCAATGCTGGGGCAGTGGAGCAACAGCATGATACTGACATGCAGTTGGATGATAACTGACCATTTGTGTACTTTCCTATATGTGCACCCCATTTATGTATGTACCTCCCTGTCTGTGTACTCTCCCCCATATATGCAATCATGTGGTTTGTTCTTGTCCATGAACTTGGATACCAATAACAACGGTGTACTATTGCAATCCACGACGTACAAGTTCTACCTGATAATCCTCACCTGACGCCATTCATGCAGATGATACCAAACTCCACAATATGGGACGTGGAGTGTGTCTGATGTTCCAAATCCTGCGTCAACTAGCAGGTACTTGCCCCACCGCATCCGCAAGTCATGGGTATATGTGTCGTTCCATAGGTTGGCATCGGCAGTCGAGCCGTCCCAGCCGGTAAGTGCATAGGTGAAAAGAAAATCAAAATCACAGATAAAAAGGCAATTGTGGGACAGAAAGCCCTTCCAAGTGCGCATATATGGGTGGTTGTTGACAGAGGCGACTACACGGATGTGTGTGCCATCAACAGCCCTGATACAGTCATGGAAGAAGTGGAAACATGGGTCATTGGTGATCATGGGGGAAATGGGGGTATTTTGCATTGGGAATCTGACCTGAGAAGTGTAGAATGGGGCGCTGGATACAAAAAACAGGATCCATTTAAAATATCTTACAAAGCATTAGAGAACACAAACAGAATATATATCTGAATGCTTACTTGCTAATTGTAGCTGGCGAATGTTGAAACCTTTCTGCAACGTGCCGAGTTGAAAGGCTGGTAACGCATGTATACAAATCCACAGATATCCCATTCTGAGAGTGGGTGATTCCTTGCTGCATGAGGATCTGCACTAAATGATCAAAAACACCATGTCCAATGCCCAAGCATGTCCAGATGCGATCTGGATGACCATTCAGCAGTTCTAGCATCCATGCTTTGCCAGTCAAGATGGATGTGTGATATGGTATCCATTCTGTGGGTGTCAGGAAAATGAGATTGTAGTAGTAGATGAGTTGAGAGGTAATGAGCGATATGAGAACAATTAGTTGGCATTGTCATTCTAACTAAGTGCGGTGTTGTGCTTCCTTGTCCAAGTCCATTGTGGTGTAGTAGGGAACCAGATGATACCAGGTAGTAATCATTGGAGTCACGTGCAGTTGACACGTGACCCAAAAATGAAGTTTCATTTCGGCCTTTCCCAATGGAAACAGGGCCTTACAAATGTGGTGAAGCTCTTTTCGAGTTCCCCATTGCTACTTGATTCCTGCTCTGCAACGTTAGCACACACCTTCTCTTTTCCCTTGCTAGAACTCAACATGGGGTTCTTCTTTCCCTTCCCTTCTCATTCCTTATTAGTACACCCTTTTCCTTTGTTAGTGGGGTTCCTCCAACACTTCTCCATCTCATGCCCAATTTTAGCACAGATATCGCACTTTGGTGCATTTTTCCTGAACCATCTGCAATCCTTGGTGACATGGTTGCGGCACTCACAGATACTGCACACCTGCTTTCCCTTTTTGGTGCATGGCGATGACACAGCATAAGCAGTAGCGTCCGATTGGTTTTGCCTTTGAGGCACTGATGTTCTTCAGATAGAGTCGATTTGAGCTGAGTGACAGTCATGGATTTAGTAGTCGCTTGTGCGAGGAGAGATGAGACGAAGGGGTTCCATGAGCAAGGAAGAGTCTCGATCATGACATCTTTGAAGTCAGCATCCGAGACGCATTTTCCCTGTGAGGCAAGTAGGTTATGGGTGAGAGTCAGCTCGTTATGTAAGGTGGTAGGTAATGTCAGTGTCTTTGGCTGCCTGCTTTTGCCAAAGCATGCTAATTGAGAACTGACCAAGCTGAATGTGAGTGGGTTCATGAATAGTACGGAGCATTGACCATGTTTCCACTGCTGTGTTGCAATTGACGACATGGTTGATCTCATTGTTGGTTAGTCCAACGAGAATCTGTTCGGTGGCAGCAAGGTCAAGGTCTATCCATTCCGCAACGGTGGGATCCATGTCAGAACCCGGGGGTTTAGTGATGGTACCAGTCGCGATACCATGAGTCTTTTTGTGTTTGAGGATGGAGGTGATATGAGTTCTCCAGGCGAGCCAATTGTTGGCTTCTGCACTTAACTTGTCATTTTTAGCAAAAAAGGTGATGGCGATAGGAGCACGATATGGATGGAAAGGTGCAGGACTGACGATGGATGATGGTATGGTGGTGGTAGTGGTAGTCGCTGGAGCGATAGCAGTAGTGGCAATTCCGGGTTGGGTAGGTGGCTGTGCCGGTAGCACCTGTGGTGCGGGCTGTGGTGCGCTGGATGTTGTGGGAGACTGACTCATGATGGATAAGGATAATGATAAGGGTTCTAGGTCAGAATGTGGGGCTCATAACCTTTCGTAGGATGATGAATGCATGAGGTGACTTAGAACTGGAATGACGAAGCCCTTTGTGGGGGCTGGGGACAAGAATTGTATTATTAATCCCCTTGTACTATCTCAATCTTTATACTACGAATAGTGTTGTGCTGGGCCCGGCCTTGAGCCCTCTGAAGCCCTGAGTGGGGCCAGGCCATGCCATCTCAGGCCGAGCTGAGCCAGGCCCTAAACAAGGGCCTGAGGGGGCCCAAGGCTCAGGCTTTGGAATTTTTGAGCCTGAGCCAAGCCCTTGGGCCAGGGCTTACTACTTACTACTGTTGTCTTGTGACCACATGACAAAAATACTAGTAATATTAGTCTTGAGCCGTTATAGGAAATTTGGGTGAACTCGTGAAGCAAATGTTTCCTATAACGTCTGGGAACTTTTACCCGGCAGCTCTTGGGTCGTGTCACGCTCACATTACTAAGCCTTCAAACTTGCTGAATTGATCATTATTATATTTTTATTTTTATATTTCTGCGGTGATATGTAATACTGATTGTCTGATCAAAAACCATTGAACATGTTTGACTACGATCTCGATAATGACGACAATCTGTTTGACTTTGATGATGAGGTCGACCCATTTTCTGTGCCTCACATACCCTCCCACACAATATTCAACTCTAATAGCAAAACCAACACTGACGAGGCTCAAAATCAAATGCCATTGCACCCTATTCAAATCAAACAAACTCAGTGACTGAAGGGAGCGCTCACAGGCAATGTAGCAGCCAAAGTCCTTGCTGTCCTATCCTGCATGGATAGTGTAGGACTGAACCTTCCTCTTTTCCTGGATTTCCTGAGCTGGGGAGATCAGGAGTGTGTCATCAATCCAAAGATAAGATATGAATGCACCGCACTGATGGTGAGTGATGAACTACCTGGCATCTTGGAAAGTGTTATGCTTGACTCAGGTAAAGGCAAACATAGACTTGAAAAGAACAAAGACAAAGATTCCTTGAAGGACACTTTCAAGGACGATTGATGTTGGGGGCTTCCACGACAACTCCTGGCACTACTAAGTGCTTAGGGAGTTCAAGGACGA